>JANQAP020000083.1:213220-223507 GCA_026874005.2 Erythroxylum coriaceum
ATACCATATTAAACTCCAAAATTTTCTAATTCATAAATTCTAATTTATTTTCATGCTTGATAATTTAATAAAATAAAATAAAAATATAAAAATCTTAAAAGCGGTATCCAACAGAGTTAGTGTAGCTTCTTAAAGGAAAGTGACTTATAGGCTGCAAGTAGATATAAGAGGAAATCAGTGGTAGTAGAGAAAGACTCAACTAATATTAAAAGGGTACGTACAATAAAAAGGGATTGATTATCAAGAAATCTTCTCTATAGTGATTAGTTATTATTCCATTAGTATTTTAACAATGTTAGTAGCTAGTTTATATATTAAAGTAGATGTATATAAAGAAAGAAAATTTTAAGGCTCAACTCTATCAAAAGGATATGCATAATAGAACGAGATTGATTATGGTAAAACCTTTTCTTTAGTGGTTATCATACTTTCATAAGTTTTTTTATAGCATTAGTAGCTAGTTTTGATATCCATTTGAAGCAAATAGACATGAAGACATCTTTTATTTATGGTAACTTAAAAAAGAAATTTTATATAGAGCAATTTGAGGGGTTAGTCAAGTTAAGGAGGAGCATCTAGTATGTTAATTTTAATAAGTCACTCTATTGATTGAAGTAGTCTCCATGATAATGATATAAACAGTTTAACTCCTGTATGATCTAAATTGGCTACATGAGATATGAGTACTATGTATAAATTAAGAGCCTTGATGATAGATTGTTTATTTTTCTTCTATCATATATGGATGATATACTGATTGCTACATAGAGTATACATGATATAAAAGAACTAACGACCTTCTTGGGAAAGGAATTTAAGATGAAGGATTTTACTGTTCTTAAGAAAATACTAACCATAAAAATTCAGAGGGATATGAGCCTTAGAAAACTAATCTCAATTTACCTACATTAAGAAGGTATTGCATAGATTGAGAATAAATAAGGCAAAACTAATGAGCATTATATTGGTAAATGACTTCATAATTTCCTTAGCATAGTGTCAAAAAATATATAAAGAGGTTGACGATGTGTCTAGGCTACCATATGTTAGTTTTATTAGTTTTATTAGATATTTAACATATGTAATATTTTATACATGTCATATTTGGCTCATTCTATTAGTGGGGTTAGTAAGTACATGTTAATACCTGGGAGATAACACTAAGAAGTAGTTAAGTGGATCAGGTATTTGAGGGATGCGTTAAACTAATAGATTTTGTTTAGTAATCAATAAGGTAATTTATTAGTTACAGGATATGTAGATGCAAACCACACAGGAGATTTAGATAACATTAGATCTATTATATAGTATGTATTTACTTTTGTAGGAGGGCCTACTTGATGGAAATCAATGTTAATGTCTATAGTTGCAATATTTATAACTAAAGTAAAGCACATGATAGTGTTTAAGGCTGCTAAGGAAATATTATAACTTACAGGGCTAATGAAAGAAGTAAGGGTAAATAAGGTGGATTTTGGATACATTTATGATAATTAAACTGCTATTTATTTGAAAAAGGATTGAGTGTATCATACAAGGAATAAGCACATAGATGTGAAGTTTTAAAGGATGAAGCACTTGATTGCATTTATACGTATCTTATTAGAAAATTTTCATACTTTGGAAAATGCAAATAACATGTTCACAAAGTTTGTTATGGTGGAGAAGTTAAATCATTTCTTAGACTTGATTAATGTCTTAAGGGTGTCAGACATGGATATATACAATTTAATCTATATAAAGTATAACTTTTAAGGTGGATATTATTACATGTGACATTCAACCTTATATGAAATCATATTTTACTGTATTCTTTTTAAAGGATTATGGAACTTATTATATTCATGACTAACATTGGTCAAGTTTGATAAAGGGACTACTTGAGAACAATTATTCAATAGTGAATTATTTACTTGATTAATGTCTTAAGGGTGTCAGACATAGATACGATTTAATTTATATAAAGTACAATTTTTAAGGTGGATATTATTATCTGTGACACTCAACAAACATATTTTACTGTATTCTTTTTAAAAGATTATGGAACTTATTATATTCATGACTAACATTGGTTAAGTTTGATAATGGGACTATTTAAGAATAATTATTCAATAATGAATTATTTGCTCTTGGCTCCTAAGGACGTAGACATACCTAATTAGCCAAATTTTGTTTAAAATCTGTTTATTTTCTTATTTTCTTTCTTTCACTATTCTCTATTATTACTATATATTTTTCAATAAGTGGTATTAAAGTATCATTAAAATTAAGTTTAATTATAACGTTTGGAGTGAGAACCTTTAATAAAACTAGAAATTTTGGACTATAACACCAAAAAGTAAATAATTTGTTGGCATATCAAGGCATATTAAAGGGGGATACAATATAATAAGTCAAAAGAAATGGATGAGGTCGACTGGGAAGAAATATAGGCACGAACAGCTTAAACCCTATGAATTTGTCTAATAAATAAGATCATACACCACGTCATAGGGATTGCATCTCCTATAAAGATATGGAAGAAACTGGAGATTTAGTATATGTAAAAGTCTTTTACAAATAAGTTGTATCTAAAGTAGAAATTATGCAGGCTGAAGCTGTAGGATGAAATAAATAAGGAAAAACTTATCAATTCTTTCGACTAAATAGTCAGTGACCTATTGAGATTCTAGGTGACTATTATGTATAAAGATAAAGTAATGATTTTTTTTAGTCCTTACCGATGTCATATAAAAATTTGGTGACTTCACTCACATTAGGTAATAAGATGGTTATTTTAAAGGACATCACTATTATGTTATTAGCTTACAATTATTAAAGGCTCAATATAGATGAAAAATATTAAGGTAGAGGGTTATTTATAATGGAAAATTAAGATCGTAGGTGTAAATAGAACAAAGATGACTCATCTATAAAGAGTTTTAGATCAAAATTCAAGGGTAAAAGATAGTCCAATGCTATAAATATTAGCAAATTGGACATATTAGGAGGGATTGTATAAATAAGAAGAGATAGAATGATAAAAGGGAGTCTATTAATTTGTCAAGGTAGACTAATATAGTGTAGAGCAGGGACTCAAATTATAGTGAAAAAGATATACTCTATGTTTCAACTAGTCAACTTTAAGATTTATGGATACTAGATACATGATGCTCACATTATATAATACTAAACAAAGATTTTTTTTATACATACACATCAGGAAACATTGGACTCTTTGCTTAGGAGATGATAAAGCTTGTAAATTTTCGAAAAAAGATGGCTTAGAATCAATATATTTAATGGTGTTGTCATGACACTATATAATGTTCAACATATACCAAATTTAAGGAAAAATGTGTTCTCTTTGAGCACCATACATGTAAATAGTTTTGGATATAAAACCAATAAAGAAAATATTAATATAGTAAAAGGTGCACTGATTGTGATGAAAGAGTCAAGATTGGTATAAAAAATATACAAACTTATAAGAAGTAAAATTATAGGTGTAAAAGTTAATGTAGTGTAATCTAATTATGATGGTATTATGTTATGATACATATGATTAGGTTATCTCAGTGAACAAAGGATAATATAACTTCATAAGAAGAGCCTATCAAAGGGCGTCAATCACTATAAGTTAGATTTCTATAAGTCTTAGGTGTTTGGTAAACATACTAAAGTGATAATTAGGATAATAAAGCACAAAATTGAAGAAATTTTATATTAGTTCAAACTAACATATGGGGATCTAATAGAGCGTTATCGATGGATAAATCTTAATACTTTATGACATTTATTGCAAATTTTAAAGAAAATTTCGAGTATATTTTGTGAAGAAAAAATTTAAGGTCTTTGTAAATTTAAAGGAGCAGAAGGCTGAGTTAGAGAGTCAAATAGGCAAAAAATCAAGTAACTAAAATTTGATAATGGACCTAAGTACACAAACATAATTTCTTAAATTTTTTTAGGAATGTAGGATTTAGAGAAACTACGTACTTCAGAAGACATTATAATAGAGAGACAATTTTTAGGGGATGAACACAATCACAAAACAAAGGACTAGGAAGTGGTTATAATATGTTACCTCATTAACAAATCATTATGGACATCATAAGATAGAAGAGTGTCAAAGGAAGTATAAAAAAGAAGTATGGTATAATTTTTTAGATTAAAAACCTTTGGTTGTCCTACATATGTTCATATTTCTAGTGATAAGAGGTTTAAACTTGATCAATCAAGGAAGTTTATCTTTATTGGCTACCTTAAAGTTTGAAGGAACATAAGTTATGGGACCCAACATTAAGAAGATGGTGATTAGTAGGGATGTAGCATTTGATGAGCATCATATATTGAAACAAACATATGGATAGGACGTTTCATGACCAGTAAGGGCAATACAAAGGAGCTAAAAATAAAACTAGGTCAACTTAGAGTAGACTTGAAAAAGGCTAGAAATTCTAGTTTAAAATATAAATTAATGTATTAGTGTAGTATAGCCACAAATAGAGAGAAGGACCATTAGGCAAACAAATAGATATCATTGGGAAGACTTGATTTACACTCATCATAAGCATAGAAATCCAACTAACTTTTAAGAGGTTATGGACAATTAAGAGAATAATAGATGGATAGGAGCTATAGTAGAGGAGGTGGAATCTTTGAATAAGAATCGACATAAGAGTTAGTGTAGCTTCTTAAAGGAAAGAGACCTATAGGGTGCAAGTAGATACAAAAGGAAACAAATAATAGCAAAAAAATGGAAGGAAAAAGTTAAAGACTCAACTAGTATTAAAAGGGTAAACATAACAAAAAGGGATTAATTATGATGAAATATTTTTTTGGTAATTTGTTATACTTCCATTAGGATTTTAATGACGTTAGTAGCTAGTTTGCATATTCATTTAGTATGGATACAAAAAAAGAAAAGTTCAAGACTCCACTATAGGCAAAATGATATGCATAATGGACGGAGATAGATTATGATAAAAAAATTTTATTAGTGCCTAATCATACTTAATGGTATTAATAGCTATTTTGAATATGTATTTATAGTATATAGACATAAAGCCATCTTTTCTTTACGGTGACTTGAAGGAGAAAATTTACATGGAGTAACTCGAGGGGTTTAGTCAAGCTAAAAAGGAGCATCTAACATGTAAATTGAAGAAGTCACTTTAAAGATTGAAGCAGTCTCCATGATAATGATATAAATGGTTTAACTCTTACATGACCTGAATTGGCTACATTTGATATAAGTATGGTTATTGTGTATAAGTTAAGAGCCTTAATGATAGATTGTTTATTTTTTCTACCATATGCAAATGTTATGTTGATAGCTATAAAGAGTATACGTGATATGAACGAATTAAAGACTTTACTGGGAAAGGGAATTGAGATGAAGGATTTTGTTACTACTAAGAAAATACCAAGAATGGAGATTCAGAGGGATATAAGCTCTAGAAAACTATGGTAATCTCAATTTAGCTACATTGAGAAGGTATTGGACATATTTATAATGATCAAGAATAAAATCGCGAGCAATTTGTTGGTAAATCACTTTATAATTTTTCTAGAACAGTGTCTACAAATAAATGAAAAGATTAATGGTATGTCTACAGTACCATATTCTAGTGTCTTTAGGTATTTAATATATTCAATATTTTATACATGTCATATTTGGCTTATTATATTAGTGAGGTTAGTAAGTACATGTTAAAATATGGAAGATAACATTAAGAAATAGCTAAATGGATTAGGTACTTAAAAAGATATGTTAAACTAAGTGATTGTATTTATCAATCAACAAAGTAAATTTTTAGTTATGAGATATGCATATTCAAACTATATATGAGATTTAGACAATATGAGATCTATTAGATAGTATGTCTTTACTCTTACAGGAGGGCCTATTTGATGGAAATCAACATTAATGTCTTTTGTTGCATTGCCTACTTATGAAGCAGAGAATATGACAACGTTTAAGGCTGCTAAAGAAGTACTATAACTTACAAAGCTAGTGAAAGAAGTGAGCATGAATCAAGGTGGAGTTCAGATACACTATGATAGTCAAAATGCCATTTATTTGGCAAAGAATTAAATGTATCATATAAAGAGTAAGCATATATATTTGAAGTTTTATATGATGAATTCGTTGATCACATCTGGACATATCTTGATAGAAATGTTTCATACTTTAGAGAATGGAACTAACATGTTGACAAAGTTTGTTACCATGGAAAAGTAAAGCATTGCTTAGACTTGATTAATATCTCAAAAGTGTTAGACATGGATATAATCTAACCTATATAAAGTATATTCGCTAATGTAAAGATTATTGTGTATGACTCATATAAACAAACATATAATCATTAAGTTTTGGGAAGAAAATAGATGTTTTTTAAAAGTATTATAGGTGAATAAGACTTGGGACACAAGGATGGCCTAATGTGTATTCCTTTATAAAAATTAAGTGTGAAGACAATAGCTAAATACATAGGTGTATTAGTATGGAAAAGGTGTTTTCATATAAGACACACTCTAGGACGTGGTCATATGCATGGAGAAGGTAGAAAAATTTATAGCATAGGAAACAATCATGTCTTAGGTTGTGTTTAAGTGTGCAAAGAAATAAAAGGATCCATAGTCTAGGAGATGGGGACACTAAAGCCAATGTCAAGTTCTAGAAAGAGGCAATAAGATCCATTACTTGGTCAAGTTGTGTCTACGACAATCAACCTTATCTAATAACTATTTTTTTATGAATTTCAAACTCTAAAAGAATTTTAAAGAGATATTTAAATAAAATTTTACTAGCTTAATTTTTCATATTGATATATTATTACAAACCTAGTTTGATATAACCATCATCATAATTATTTAATAATAAATAAATCACTCTTACCTATTAAGAACATAAGCACACTTATTTAGTCAAATTCATTAAAAATCTTCATATATTCTTGTTTGCTTTATATATATATATATATATATATTCTTATCAGAATATCTTATAGTAAAATATTTTAAATCCTCTTAGAGGTCCTTCTAGTTTTGTCTCTACATTAAACTATGGACTCTCGAAATATTTTAGTTCCAATTAGTGGGGTGATTTAGGTTATTAACATTATACTAAAAGCCAACTTATGTAATTCTTGTTCATTTTTTGAGAGTGTCTTTTTTTTTAAAAATATAATTCATTTTTAACTTTCAAAACATTAAAGTATCAAAAACATTTTGAAAAATGACTAACATGAACATAAAATTTGGTAATGAATGATATGGACAACGAAGAATTTTAAACTTCATAAAAGTGGAAAGATATTTCCCAAAATATAATGAACATAAACCTTGTCCGCATGGAATGTGAATTGTGTATTAAGAAGGAATAGAGAAAAGTAGAGAAACAAGCCAACAGAACAAAGTCGGGTTCAAATGCTCATTTTATGTTAATAACTGCAGTAACATTATTAATTAATCAAATCATTAGTTCTTTTAGTGCTAAACATCTCATATACTCATTTTTTAGTGTTAAACATCACATCCAATAAAGTTTTTTAAATAATGGATTTCCTTTAACTAAAGGACTTTGTAAGGTGAAAAATGTGGGAGATATTCAAAATTTGTTACAGAAAAACACTACAACAAACTCTCAAAATTAGTTGATTAGTTAGCTAATTAATTGGAGATTTTTTAGTGTTTTTAGTCAACATGAATATCTATCAGTAGCTTAATTTTCTGCATTGAGTTATTTGTTAGCCTATAAATTAGCATTCCAAATTGCATTGATAGTGTATTAAATAAGTATTATTACTCCTCTATTTCTTAGAAATCTGAAGATTTCTTATTTCTTTCCTTCATTTTTACAACTGTAATTTCTTTTTTTAAAAATATTTGGTATCAGAGTAACTTTGGGCATTTCTTCATAGAAACTAATAGCAGTGCAGTTAATATAACCTAACCTTCCATGCCAATGTTTAGGGGAGACAACTATAAATTCTAGAATATCAAAATGAGAATATTTTTTAGGTCACAAGAGCTATGGGACTTGGTGGAATATAGATATAATAAGCAAGATGAGGAGATTAGACTGAGGGAAAACAAGAAAAAAGATTCAAAGGCTCTATTCTTCATACAACAAGTTATAGATAACTCCATTTTTTCAAAAATTACAACAGCCTCAAGAACAAAAGAGGCATGGACAACTATATAGTTTACATTTCATAACTCGTCCACAATGGTCATAGTAAAGTTGCAAACGCTTTGTCAAGAATTTGAAAACTTGCATATGAAGAACAATGAATCAATGCAGGGATTCATGTCTCAAGTAGCAACCATTGTCAACCAAATGAGGTCCTATGATGATGATTCCTGAAAAAGAATGTTATAAGTAAAGTACTTAAGAGATTAACTCCAAATTTTGACCATGTGGTTGTAGCTATTAAGGAGTCCAATAACTTATTAACTTATTCCATGGATGAGTTGATGGGTTCACTATAGTCCCATCAAGCAATAATCAACAAAATAGAAGAAAAGAATTAGGAAAAGGCATTCCAAGTAAAAAGGTAAGACTTCAAAGGAGTAGGGAAAAGTTACATGACATGGAAGACACAGAGGAGGATTTCAAGGAAGGAGTTACAGCAAAGGTAGAGGAGCCAAAAAAGGCTTCGAGTAGAGATTCAGTGATAATAATAAGGGCTGCATTCAATGTCACCATGGCAAAAAATATAGACATGTGAAAGCTAATTATTTGTTTAAAGATAAACAAGCGAGTTTTATAGAAGAAGTGTATGAAGAGAGTAAGTTATCCATGGCACATTTTGACATAGTAGACACACAAGGTGAAGTGTGGTTTATCGATAATGGGTGCTCCAATCATATAACCAACAAGAAGGTGGTATTCAAAGAGCTCAAATAATTTGAAAAGACTCAAAAAGGGATGGTCAAATGAGGAGGTGACAAAAGGTGCAAATGGAAGGGAAAGGAATAGTAGCCATCAAAACTAACTAAGGTCACATTTATGGTAAGCAAACTAGGAAGTCGTTCCCTACTGGAAAAGCATGGAGAGCCTCAACATGTCTTGAATTAGTTCATGCAAACCTCTATGGCCCTATAAATACAAAGTCATTTGGAAGAAGTTATTACTTTCTTTTATTTATCGATGACTTCAACAGAATGAGCTCGATATATTTTCTAAAATTCAAATCAAAAACTTTTAAAATTTTCAAAAAATTGAAAGCATTGTTGGAAAAGAAAAATAGAAAATTTATAAAGGTGTTTCGCATTGATAGAGGCAGTGAATTTTTATCAAAGGAGTTTTCATTTTTGTTAAGAAAATGGAATTCGAAGGGAGCTAATTACACCATACATTCTAGAGTAGAACATAATAGCAGAATGAAAAAATAGAATAGTGATAGAGATGGTAAGAATTCTCTTGAAAAGGAAAGGTCTTCCAAATCAATATTAGGCAGAAGTTATAGCACTGGGAGTGTATTTGTTGAATATCTCCCCTACAAAAGTTGTTCAAAATATCACTCCATATCACTACAAGAAAATAATGAATTAGCGACGAAACTTTTCCGACAAAACAAAACATAGCTATTTATTGACGGAAAACAACAATCTATCGGTAAATACGTTGTACTATTTATATATAGTGATGGAAATATATTACCCTTGGTAATAATGGAGGGAATGAATTTTGTGCAAAATCTCCAACGACATATAGTGACGACATAACCTTTACCGTCCTCAAAAATTGCGGGAATGCTTCCCGCAATTTAATTGCTTCGAAAGTTTACCGATGGCATATATTCCGTCGGTAAGTTATGCTCACTTTTTCCTTTTTATGGACAGAATATCGTCTGTCGGTAAACTTATTTTAAGTTTACCAACGACGTAACTATGACCGTCGGTAATAATTGCGTGAATTTTTCCCACAATTAACTAGCTTCGGGCATTTATCGACGGAATATGTACTGTCGGTAAATGTGGTTTAGCTTCTGTTATATAGCGATGTAATGTGTTCCGTCGGTATACATAAAATTATCTTTACCGACGAAAATTTAGTTCCATCTCAAAATGTAGCGACAATCAGATGCGGTGAAATAATTAGGAAATTTAAATACCGACGGAATGTATATTCTGTCGATAAATGTCGACTAGTTAATAAAAAAAACGACACCAAACGACATCGTTTAGTTTAAAACCAAACGACGTCGTTTGGTTCGTCGTCTTTATGACGACGCCGTGGGGGGGGGGGGGGGGGGGGGGGGGGGGGGGGGGGGGGGGGGGGGGGGGGGGGGGGGG
>JANQAP020000083.1:291873-302943 GCA_026874005.2 Erythroxylum coriaceum
ATATGCCGTGTCCGTGTCCACCAAATTTTAGAAGTTGGTGTGTCCCCGTGTCCGTGTCCGTGTCGTGTCGCGTGTCCATATTTGTATCCGTGCTACATAGGAATTAAATAACAAATCCCAAGCAAACAACCATAGAAATAGATACTGTAAGTCAATTATTTACCCAAAGAACCTGATAAGGACCTCGTAATCACGTCGATGTGGATGGTGTACATACCACCAACAGTATATTAAATCCGTGTTTATATGCATATCTAGGAGCCATGTACTGTAACTTTTATGTGGGTCATATGAACATTAGCATCTAAGGTGAAGGATAATGAAATAACGCCATACAAAATAACCTCTCTGCCAGCCAAACGGCAAGAAACATGGTACCGAGTTGCCACCTGGTCAGTTGTCAAGATCACAATAGATAGGATTGGCCTCGAGTTGCTCAGCAAATTGCTTTAGTATTTCCTTCACTAGTTCCCGAAATTCATCTTCTGCTTTTGGAGCATGCTTTCCAGTCTCCACATCATCAAATATAGAGTCATAAAGAAGAAGCACTGCTTCATTAGATTCAGGTGGTGGCAAGCCCAACTCATTTGCTCTTTGCTCCAGGAAACCTCTGATTTTCTTTATACTCACCTGATTGTCCTCCATGCTGAGCTTTTCCTCCATTATGTTCTCTAAAACATTGCTCAGTAGGTTCTCATCAGCCAAAAGCTGCAAAAATTTTTGCAGATCAGATTCCCTTAAGATGAGAATGGTCGGTAATTCCAATACAAAATTGCTAGTGTAAAGATGAGTCAAATGAGCCAATGCAGTCCCTATTATTGAAGTTTCTTTTCAAATGTCTTTTTTTTTCTATAGACGATTGAGTTAATTATTTGCAACCAATCTCCATGACGTAGCAAAAATTGTCACGTGTACCATAACTTGAAGTTCAAGATTGGATGAACTTTTATTTTGTTAACTAATAGAACAATCAAGTGCAAGCTTTGGGTTTCCTTTGCTATTTTCTTGACTTTCCCTTTCCTCACAATCTGAAATACCAAACTGATGGAGCACCTCACTGAATCAGTTGAATAAATTGATTACCATATGACAAGGCTATCCATCCTTCCACATTGAACAGGTTATATACACTGACATCTTTTTCTCTTTCTTGATTTTTGTGCTATTTGCTTCATTCAAAGCCAATTTTAAGTTTAATCTCTTAATCTGGATCCTAAACTGGTCATCTTGGAAAAGGATGAATCCATGATAAAATAACCAGCCAATTGAAACAGACGAGTAGTACAGGAGCAAAGAGCCCTGAACCTTAGAAGTATAGATGCTTCTGGCTTTCAATTAGAAGAGAACCCTAACAGTGACAGGGATTATCAGTATTTCAGGACAGAATAAGTAAGAGTAAGGTACAGTAACAGCATACCTTCCTTAACTTAGAACCATTATTTATCTTCAAATTATGGATGACAGTAACATGCTTTACGGATAAAGCATCTGCTACTTCTTGTAGAATAGTCTGAAGTAACTCAGCAAATTGTGACTGGCCCAATTCTTCTTTCTCCTCTATTCCATTTCTCTTCAAAATGTCATTTAATAATGGAAAATCTGCTACGATGATCATCAGCCCATCAGCTTCTATGAAGTCTTTTATAAATGACTAAGTACAAAAAGCATTCGAGATAAAAGAAAATTAAGAACTAATGAGATGAACTCCGGTTACCAAAAGCCAGAGAATTCAAACTTCTTTTCATCAATTATCTATATCTACATAACACACACTTGCATTAGCAACTAGCACCATACACAAATACAGACCAATTCGTTATATCATCCAAAAACCAAGAAAATGAAAAAAACACAAAAATACCCCAAAAATAAAATGTAGAGCACAAAACCATAGCCATTGGCCATTTGACAACGTCATTTTTACAATGCAGGTAAAGTAAAGACGATAGTTCAATGATGTAGACCCACAAATAATTAAATGAAGAAAAATTTAAATGCCAGACAATCTAACTACGATCATGTACCAATTCTAAGAATCCAAAACGACACTACAATCGACCACGCAGAAAAATGAGATTAAGGTAAAGCCGAACCTTCAAAAGGAGGGATGCCCATTTCAACTCCCATATTTTCAAGCGCATTCCTTATCTCACTCTTAGCTATCTTCCCCTTATCTTCAGTATCCAAGTCCGTGAACAAATTCTCCGCTAACATCGCAAAATCATCTTCATCCTCCAAGAACATCCTCACCGTATTCCCATCCAGCATTGAGACCACCAATGGATTGTCTAATTCATTTAAAGGTTCAATCTTTCAATAACTATTATCAAATGGATCATCTAATCACGTAGGTGTGTACAATTTATCAACATATAATATCCAAAAGTGATTGATCGGGCAGTTCAAGCAAAACATACACTGATAAGCATTACCTTTGAGTTCATTGGCGATCGCGGCTACGTAGTTATTTAGCTTCTCAGAAGCTGCATCTCCACTGAGCTCCGTTCTCCGAAAAGTGACGACATCGTCTACGTTGACGCGTTTGAGAGCGGAGGACTTGAGGGTCTGAGGCAGTGAGACCCCGAGGAGATACTCAGAGGCTTTTGATTCTGCCAGATCGAGGATTTGAGCTCCCGTTAAAGGATCATCGGACGACGGAGGCAAGAGATGGATCGAGCTCAGGCTAGCTCCGTCCAAGACCGTTATAGCTCCGTCGGACATTTTAAGAGAAAATGGAGAGAGATGCAGAGAGGTTTAGGACAGGACTTTGAGGGCTGAGAGACTCGAAGTTGAAGTGGTCGTTTGCCCAATTTACATTGATCGCAAATTTTATTCGTCCTATTTGGCACTTTGCATATTGCATGAATTTCAAAAGTGCCACTGGCATTTCAACAAATTTTGCAAATGTAGCCAAAACTTTAATGTTTATCATAGGTTGATATCGGATTGGTTTGACATCCTTTTGTTGAATTTTGCATATTGAATTTGGTATGTCCAAGGTGTTTGGCTACTAGTTGAGTAAACCAATTCCTCGCACAAATCCTTTTAATATTAAAAAAGCGATGAGATTTGAAGTTTGCATTAGCTCAATTGAATATAACTTTATAGCTAAATAAAAATAAAGTCTTATTCTTGGAGGTCATTCATCTAAAATAGACTTAATTTTTATGGGATAATGATTAAGAATGAACAATAATTTTATTTTGTTTAGAAAAACAAAGTTGAAATTTTAAAAAAGTTATAATAAAAGTTACTAATATACTATAATACAAAATGTTTAGTTCACCCACTTTAATTTTAAACATAGTATTGATATTTATTCACAAATGAATTGAATTGAAAATTTATCTATTTGTTTTTTATGAAAGATAATGAATCCTTTAGAGCTCATAAATAAAAATAATTAACTCAAACCATTAACTTAGTTTTAATGGTGATTTATTTATGTTAATGTTCAAATTTGGTTTTAATTCACCTATGAATGACTCGAGAGAATTTACTTTTAAGTGGAACGTGACTTAGATGGAGTGAGTCTAGTTGGGTACTTAAGGGCGACCAATGTGATCTTCCTAGCATTAGGATCTTTTAATGGGATTTAATGCATTCAAAAGGGTATTAGTATCGGTAGAGATATAAGTTAACTCTCCAGTTAGTTAACTTATATCTAGCTTAATGTAGTTCCAATGTTTAAGAAGTCCTACCAATCCAAAAAAAATCAATTTTAGGTTAATTAAATTATAAAATTGGAAATACTGTTAGGTTAATTACTCATATAGAATATAACTATTTTATTGAATTCTAATTTTGATTAATTTTCTTACCATTTATTTCCTTTATTATTATTGATACTAATATTAGGTTTAGTTTTATTTTATGTTCCTTACCCAAATATCCACAAAAATATCTTTTTATTTATTACCTTTATACTAATTAATAGTGTTAGGCTTTTTTACCCCAACTACTTCTTTAGATCGATACCTTACTGTTATACTGCTTACCAATGATAGGTACATGTTTTTAGTTAATTGGTGATATATTTGTAATAGAGAAAACTTCAGTAGCATTAAAAGAACAAATTAACATTATGCTCTTACCAAGGGCCAAATCTATCAAGTGGTGTCCCAACCTAATAAGAGCCATAATCATGCTTGATAAGAAACAATGAAACATTCGTGTGTGATAGGACTTATATATGTTATTTCATACTAGAAAAGATGCAAGCATGTGGTTTTCAAACTTGATAAGATGTTGATATGTGTTCCCACGCTAAACAAAATGCAAAGTTGCAACCTAACACTCGCATATTCTTCCATTTGATAAGATATAAGCATTTGGTAAAACAGACGCAAATATGTAGCCTCATGTTTGACAAAGCATAAAGTTGTAATATTGTAGCTTTCAAGATGCAAGCATGCACTCTTTCACTCGACAAGATCCAGAGTTGTAACCTTGCATGCATTTGACATGATGCAAATCTACACTCTTATGCTTAAAAAGAAATAGGTACACGTTGTTGCAATCTCAAGCTCGACAAGATTTAAATTTGCAAATATAAACTTTTACGTTTGACAAGACATAGACATGCAATATTGTGTTTAACAAGACAAAGGAATGCAATATTGTTCATGAAAGAATGAAAGAATATGATCTTGCATCACATAAGAGGATGACATATGGTTTTACACCCAATGAGATGAAGGAATGCATTCTTGCACCAAATAAGGCATAGGCATGCTGTTTTATACTCAGTATGAATCAAATCATTAGCTATGTTTATTAGTATTAATGTTGATCTATTTATGTCGACGTCTAAATTTGAATTTAATTCACATGTAGAAAACTAGAGAGAGTCTATTTGTAAGTGGGTCGTGGCTTAGATATAGTGAGTTCAAGAGGGTACTCAAGCGAGACTTACATGATCTTCCTAGTATCAGAATCCTTTCATGGGATTCCATATAACTTAATATGCTTTCAAAAGGTTGTTAACATCGACAAAGATATAAGTTAACCAACTAGAGAGTGAATGACTACATCTAGAGATAATGTAGCTCGAATGTCTAAAAAGTCCTACTGATCCAAAAAATATATTCATTTTAGGTTAACTAAATCTTAAAGTTGAAAGTAATAATAGGAGAATCACTCATCCATAGTATTACTCTTTTATTGCATTTGCTTTTGATTAATTTTATTATCATTTATTTCCTTGACTATTATGGACACTAACATTAGGTTTAGTTTTATTTTATGTTCGTTATCCAAATATCCATAAAAATACCTTTCTATTTATTACCTTCAGACTAGTTAATAGTGTTAGGATTTTCTACCATCATTGTTTCTTCTTCGGAGAAATACCCTACTATTATATTGCTTACTAATGATAAGTACACTTGCCTAGTTAATTGGTGATATATTTGTAATGGAGAAAGTATCAACAATATTAAAAGAACAATTCAACATTATGCTCTCACCAAGGACCAAATCTATCAAATGGTGTCCCAACCTAATAAGAGTCACATTCTCGTGCTAGATAAGAAGCAAAGTAGTAGTCCTATGCTCGATAGCATATTATTTCATACTAGAAAAGATGCAAGCATGTGGTCTTGCACTTGACAAGATGTTGATAAATGGTTCCACACTCAATAAAATGTAAAGTTATAACCTAACACGCACATATTCTTCCATTAGATAAGACACAAGCACGCAAAGATGTAGTCTCATACTTAAAAAAAATGTAAAATTGCAATCTTGCACTTTTCAAGATGTAAGCATACACTCTTTTTACTCTATAAGATGTAGAATTATAGCCTTTCATTTGACAAGATGAAAATATGCACCCTCATGGTAGAAAAGCAATAGGTGTATAATGTAGCAATCTTGAGCTTGACAAGACTTAAATATGAAGATATGCATTTTTGCATTTGACAAGACATAGGAATGTAATCTTATGCTTAACAAGGCAATGAAATGCAGTATTATGCTTGAAGGAATATAAACATATGATCTTTCATCAAATAAGAGGAAGACATATGGTCTTAAACCCAATGATATAAAGGCATACATTCTTGCACCCAATAAGATGAAGGCATTCTGTCTTATGCTCAATATGACTCAATTTGTTAACTATCTTTATTAGTCTTAATGCTAATTTATTTGTATCAATGTCCAATTTTGATTTTAATTCATTTGTGGATGACTCAAAAAAGTCTATTTGTAAGTGGATCGGGGTTTTGATAGGGTGAGTTTAAAAAGATACTCAAGGGAGACCTACGGGATCTTACTGGAATTATGGTCCTTTCATAGGATTTCACACATCTTAATGCATTCAAAGGGCGTTAGCATTGGTAGAGATATAAGTTAACTAATTAGAGAGTAAATGACATCTCGAGACAGTGTAATTCTAATGTCTAGGAAGTCTACCAATCTAAAAAGTATATCCATTTTAGGTTAATTAAATTATAAAGTTGAAAGTAATACTAGGAGAATTACTCATCTATAATATAACTATTTTATTACATTCTATTTTGATTAATTTTATTTTATTACATTCTATTTTGATTAATTTTCGTATCATTTATTTCCTTAATTATTATCAATACTAATATTAGATTTAGTTTTATTTTATGTTCCTTCACCAAATATCCATAAAATATCTTTTTATTTATTACCTTTATACTAGTTAATAGTGTCAGGATTTTCTACCCCAATTGCTTTTTCTGTAAATCGATACCTTACTATTATAATGCTTACCATTGATAAGTACACTTGCCTATTTAATTGGTTATATATTTGTAACAGAGAAAACATCAGTAGCATTAAAAGAACAAATCAACATTATGCTCTCATTAAGGACCAAATCTACCAAGTTGTGTCCCAACCTAATAAGAGTCATATTCTCACACTAGACAAGAACAAAGTAGTAGCTGGATGCTCGATAAAAATTATACATGTTTCATACTAGAAAAATGCAAGCATGTGCTTTCACACTTGACAAATACAAAGTTGCAACTTAATGCTCACATATTCTTCCATCGGATAAGATAAAAGCATCTAGTATTGTGCTAAAAAAAGATGCAAAGATGTAGTCTCATGCTTGACAAAGCTTAAAGTTGTAATGTTGTACCTTTCAAGATATAGCATGCACTCTTTCATTCGACAAGATGTAGAGTTGTAGCCTTGTAGTTTATAAGATGCAAAAATGCACTTTTATACTTGAAAAAAATAGGAACATATAGCAATCTCGAGCTCGATAAGAGTTAAATCTACATGTATATATTTTTATGTTTGACAAGACATATTTAGGTAATCTTGTGCTTAACAAGGCAAAGGAATGCAGTATTATGCTTGAAGAAACAAAAACATATGATCTTGCATCAAATAAGAGGAAGGCATACGATATTAGACTAAATGAGATGAATGCATGCATTCTTGTACCCAATAAAATGAAGGCATGCCATCTTATGCTCAATATGACTTAAATCATTAGCCTTACACTCACTTAGTCTTGCATTCAACAAGACACATGCGTTCATTATTGTTCTAGACAAACGTAGAGTCATAATCTCGCATTCCTGTAGTCTCACATCCAATAAGACATTAGCATGTAATATTATGCTCAAAGATGCAGAATCATATTATTACACTAAAAAAGATGCAAGCATACATTCGTACACTCAACAAGATGCAAATCTATAGTATTTTGATCAATAAGATGCATATATACAATCTTATGTTTGATAAAATGTAGCATGCAATCTTGGAATTTGAAAAGACCTGGACGTTAAGTCTTACATTTGAATAAATATTGAACTAAAGATATATGGTGTTACTCCCATTAATACGTAGACCTACATTCTTACACTTACCAAGACATAAAGCCACATCATAACACTCACATATTCTCATGTCTTATGCATTTGGTGTTGTGCTTAACAACAAGATGCATACGTAAGGTCTCATACTTGATAAATCACAGACAAGAAATATCTTACTCAATATGATGTAGACAAACACACTAGTAGTCTCACACTTGACAACATGCAAAGTTAGAGACATATTATCTCATGCTTAACAAGGAGCTTACATGCAGTCTCTCACTCAAAAAGATGCACACATACAAATAAGATGCATATATATAGTTTTGCATTAAGCAAGATGTAGATATGCAATCTCGCGCTTAAAAAGACAAAGACATAGAATCTTAGCTTGATAATATGTAGGTATGTAACCTCACACTCAACATATAAAAACACATAAAGATGTGACCTAATGACCAATAACGTAGAGTTACAAATGTATGATCTCATGCTTAACATGACATAGAGTTGTATACTTGCAGTCTCATATCAATAAGATGTAGACTATTTACTTATTTTCTCCCATTTAATAAGTTATAAGGTCACAAACTTATGGTTTTGCATTCAATAAGACTCAGAGTTAGAAATATGTTGTCTTTAACTTAACAACTGAAAAACTTGTATAAATGAGGTCTATCTCCAAAAGATGCAGATTTGTTGATACACTATAACAAGGTAAACCTTTGGCTATGTTTTTTCTTGGCTATGTTTTAAAAATCGTAGCTAAAAGTAAGCTTTTGGTGATGATTTGAAAATTATCACCAAAGAATAATAAAGATCTTAAAGAATGTCCTATTTATGGTACATCAAGGTGGTAAGTGGATGATGGAAAAGGAAAAAAAGATACTTCATAAAATCTTGAGATACTTCCCTATTAAATCACGACTACAAAGGCTTTTTATGTTAATAAAAACAGTTACACATATGAGGTAGCATAAAAATAAATGCACTGATGATAACATTACATGTCATCCAGTAGACTTAAAAGTATAAAAAGAATTTGATGGAAAGTTTTCATGGTTTGCAGAAGATTGTCGTAATGTTCAACTTAGTTTAGCCTTTATTGAATTTAATCCATTTAGTAATATGATTTTTTTGTGCCATACAATTTACCTCGTGGAAGTGTATGAAGAAGACTTTTTTGTTATTGTCTTTACTTATTCTAGGTCTCACTACTCCTGGTAAGGATATCAATGTGTATATGCAACCACTAATTAATGATTCAAAACATCTATGAGAGGTTAGATTAGAAACTTATGATTTTATTGAAGGTTACAAACTTAGAATGCATACGGTTGTCTTGTGGACTATAAATGATTTTCTAGCTTATGACAATTTGTCCGAATGAAGTACTAAAGGGTATATGGCTTATCCTGTGTGTAACCATCAAATTCATTCAATGAGGCTATGAAGTAAAATATGTCATATGGGACATCATCGTTATTTGGAACATAGGCATAGATGGAAAAGAAAAAATTGTTTAATGGCAAAGTAGAACATAGTGAAGTTCCTTTACACTTGTTTAATGATTATGTGGTTGATCAACTATCACATTTGCAAGAATTTACACCTAGCAAACACCCAAGTAATAGAAAGCAAAAGCTGAGTTTTCTTGATCTTAATTGGAATAAAAAAAGCATATTTTTTAATTTGCTATATTAGAAGGATTTGTTATTGAGGCATAATCTTAAAGTCATGAATATTGAAAAAAAACATTTGTGAGAATGTTTTAGGTACTTTGATGGGAATTAATGGCAAATCGAAAGATATAATTAAGGCTAGATTAGACTTGTAAGATATGAATCTAAGAAAAGATTTGCATTTAAAAAGAATAGATGATGGGTTATATATGATTCCATATACATGTTACAATATGTCAAAAAAGGAGAAGCAAAATTTTTGTCAATTTCTTAAATCAGTTAAGTTTCCTGATGGGTTATCATCTAATATAGCTCGTTGTGTCAATGCAAATGAGAGAAAAGTTTTAGGGTTGAAAGTCATAATTGTCATGTAATACATAGGTATTTATTGAAGGATGTGTCCATAACTTTGGCACAATTGGATGAGTTTTTAAAGCAATTATGTTGTAAGACACTGAAATTAGAAGGGCTAAAAAATAGAAAAAGACATAGTTTTGCTTCTTTGTAAGCTTGAATTAGTTTTTCCCTGATCTTTTTTTTGATGTTATGGTGCATTTGGAAATTAACTTACCATACGAGGCAAAATTTTATTGACCGGTTTAATTTCGATGTTCCTGATTTTTAAGACAACTTTCATTTTATAAGGCAACAAAGTGAATTTTTTAGGCAAAAATTTACATCAATAAAAGCAACAATTTATTCTTTCGTTACCAATAATATTTTAAGGTAAAATCAAACCCTTTTTATTATATAAGCAACATCCGTATATACATTAAAAGCAATATATAGATATTAACAAACATCTTAATTACGTACGTACCATCAAATGTAAACAACAAAAAATTGCATTTATATAATATATCATATTGAAAGTAACCATATATCCAAATGTCAATGACCAAAAAACTGCATTTATATATGCTATCATATGGTCCATATGGACTTAAAAAAATTTAACCATTAACATATTCACAATACATAACAAAAAATTATTAGTTAAGCTATGCACCTATAATATCTTCCTCTAATCCATATGAAATATAAGTGTGTAATGACACTTCAAAATTCTTCACAAAGTATCTTCTTATCCACTCTTAGTCATCACCGTTCTGAAAAAAAAAAACCACTAAGTAAATTACAATTATTCCAAAACAACTATGTTCATAAACAAGTTGATATATCTAAAGAATGAACTACCAACTACTTTATTGTAACCTCAATTTAATAAAGAGAAATTAATGTAGTTCAAAAACTAACAACATAATGTTTCAATTATTACATAAAGTATAGCATAACCAAATCGAGTATCATCTGATCAAACATTTAATAAGATTAAGAGATCAAGAAAGCTTTTGACAGTAAATACAAACTCATTTAATGTGTTACTTGCATGTTTACACCAGCACATTTTCTCCTTGCCAAAGGATTAGAGCAGGGACATAATGTAACATCCGGTTACCCATGTTAAGGCTAGAATAGTAAATATGAGAGATTAGAAAGTGCATTTCATGTTCATGCATAATATGACATACACATACACGTGAATATAGGTATTTTTGCACATGAAAATGATTGTA
>JANQAP020000083.1:371743-382418 GCA_026874005.2 Erythroxylum coriaceum
TTTATGCACGGTGAAAGTTAATGAAACTCGAAAACTCAACCAAAAAAGTGCAAAAAACACTCGAAAAGGACCAAAAAAATTTAATATATGCATTATTTGTATTATATAATTATAACGTATATTATCATTATTAATATACTAATCTACAGCACAAAAGGTGTATTTGATAGAAATACAACTTCCATGGTCTGTCTTCTTCTTCTACTTTTGGCTGTAATATATCTGAAGCGACATTACCCTTTGAACTAAATGTGCTTACTAAAAATGGCCAATTGCTAATTGTTTCTCTTCAGAGAGATTCTTGCTTAATTGTTTACATAAATTTGAATGTTAAGTAAAAAAAAAAAACACTTCCTTTGTTTCACTTCTTTACATGTGCATGTGCAGGTTTCTTCTCATTTTTCCAACAAGTAATATTTTCTGTTAATTTTTATCTCTTTTCCTTTAACTTTTCTTATCCTTGTTTTTCCTTACTAATTTTTCTCTTTAATTAGAAAGATAGGCGAAATTTGGTTTCTCGGGGTACTTTTCATCGTCATTCAAATCAAAGAAAGACAAGTTAGACATCTAGTGAGTTTTAGTTGTCATGGAAATTATAGTTTGCGATTGCGGTGCAGTGAAGCCATCTACTTGAGCCTTTTATATATATGTCACGAATTGTAAGGGAAATTGTGTCAGTTCCAACTGCCAAGAACAATGTGGTATTGATAGGTTCTTGATCTTTCATATTATTTTAGTTGATTTTAACAAACAAAAATTAAATTATTTCTTTTCGTTTTTATTTAGACGGGATTTGCATAATTTATATAGATATCGTAAAAGTATCAAAGCAAATAACTAATTTCTATTTTTGAAATTTTAAATATTAAATAAAATTAAAAAAATACTTGTAACTGTAAACATTAGGTTTAATAAATATAAATCTTAATAATTAAGTTCAGGTTGTATATTTGTTTTTTAATTTATAAGATCAAGATTAATAGAATATACAGAGTTTCATAATAAAAATATGAATTTTAATGCGACAATTATATAAATTGTTTAGATCAATTTTAAATTTTTAAAATTTTAAAATCAAAAGGCATAATGTCATTAAAATTATAATACTCTATTATGAATAATTGTAGTTTTATTTCTTAATTATATTTTTTAACAACAAACAAATATACCCGCCAAAATTTTTATTAAGGACATGTCATTAATGAGTTTTAGTGAGAGGAGACAAGAGTTTCTCCCCATTTTTTAGACTTCACACATAGTCCCTTGTTTCTAATTCATATATTATATCTTTTTCCCTCTAAAAGTTAACTGGTATTAAATCCCCTAATTATAACTAATCTCCTTTCCTTTAATGGGTTTAATTCTTATGAGAAGGCTTCCAAGCTAATGTGGTGGAATGTTTATTTGAAATAATCTTGGTAAATCCGTAATACCAATATATTAATGAAAGCCTAAAATTGAAGATAAGGTTTGCACTTTGCTTTTCGATAAAGATAAGGTTTAATTTTAGATGCTACAGAAGCCTATGTTGACGAGATGACTTTTCATTCAAATGGTTGACACTATTATAATTGCTGGCAAAATTATAATTGTATAATTGATGCTTATATTAATAACTATTTATTTTAAAAGTAAATATAGAGAACTAATCAAGATGATTAAAACACATTTTTAAGTAGAGTAACTTGATGGGTGAGAAAGGCTTAGCTTGCTTTTCCTTTAAGGTGAGATGGACCAAACATTATGCTATTGCCTTTCTGAAACCATTTTCTGAGGCATTGATTAGGCACGAAGTTTTTGCTGCCCTTTAAATTTATAAAAGGCGGGGCTACTTTTAATGTCATATGATATCCAATCAAAGTTTTGTCAAGTTTAAGTATAAACAAAGTTTGATGAGGATTGTTTGGTAATTATTAATAATTATTTAGTGATTATCATCACTATCACTGTATATAGTTAATTGTTTAAATATACGTAACATTGTTTACAGGTTGGACTTCATCAACCAGCAGGAAAAATGGACTATAAGAATGTGATTTGTGGTGTTGTTGTTGTCAACTTTAGTTTAGCTTAAGGGGGAAATGGTATTCTTATATATATATATATATATGTATAGAAACATAAAAAAAAATGAGGTCATCAATTTAGGCTTTTTAAGATTTTTATGAGCATTATAAACCAAAATAACTGACAAATATCTTAAGGATCTTTTATTGATGTACAGATTAGTCATTTAATTTAGTGCATTGACTATTGTGAAGAGCTATATATATATTAATCACTACTACTTTAATTCTCCTTTTGCCTCAGATTACAACCGGAATTTTTATAAAAGAAAGTGAAATCACTCTTAGTTAAGACTCTATTTATTATAAATTTTGCTACACTGATAGAATTTTGAAACACAGGACTGATTAGTTAATAGGATAATGGTTCTAATTACTTTGAGGGTATAAAAGTTCTGGATGGACTCAAGTCTCCTAACTTGGATGACTCCCCATCATACAATTTGAACTTCACTTACAGACCTTGACATGTAAGTAGAGTAATCTTCTGTACCATAAGCTGAATTGATCTTTGAATTGTGAAATTTCTCTCCATCAGCATTTCCCAAAGCAAAAGCTTCCTCTCCATGCACTGCGAAATCCCCAAATTGCATCTCGTCATCCGACAACCTCAGTGGCACGATAGATCCTACGAACAAACATATGATACTTGTTGTTATGATGTTTAAGCATACAACAAACGCAATGCCACCAAGTTGGATTCCCATTTGTCGGAATCCGGCGGCTGTCCGACCATTTTGGAGGCCATAGGCTAGGCCAATGTACTTTTCCCATTCAGGAACCATGTAGAAGAGGCGACAGAGCTTCGGCATGGCGAAAAAGCCGGTGAGAAGGCCACCGAGGCCTCCTGCAATAGCGTGGGTATGGAACATGGCACTTGGATCATCAACTAGGGTTAGAAGCTTGATCTTTTTGGGAAGAATCATCATGGTGTACCATGGGATGCTTCCTGATACCATACCCATTATTATGGCTGCCCAACCCTGCACAACTCCTGTTCAATAGATTTTTTTAAAAATATTTTTCATGGTATTGTTTGTTATCTTTATTCAAACACTTACTATTTTAACTGTATCTAGAATATAACAAGATAAATAAATAAAATTTATTAGCTTAATCATGACGAGGGGAAACAATTATTTTACCAGCGGCAGGAGTGATGCAGACAAGGCCGGTGATCATGCCTTGGATGGCACCAGTGAGAGAAGGCTTTCCAAAGAGTAAGAAGTCGAGGACTAGCCAAGTAAGCAAGCTGGTGGCAGTGCACGCGTGAGTGTTAAGGACGGCTAGAGATGCATCCACGCTAGCCGCAAAGGGACCACCACCGTTGAATCCACTCCACCCCATCCACAAAAGGCCAGCGCCGGCCAACGTCACTATTAGGTTGTTTGGTGGGAAACTCTCTCTATCCTTCTCTGCTCTTGGCCCGACCTGATGATGAGTACATATAGCATGTTTCATACTTTCACTTAATTTCCAAGGAAAAAAAAGATAAAAATTAGAAGATCAGCGTTTTACCTCACTTATAAGATTTGTGAAATGGACTTGTATGGTTTATGTGTTGTACGTACTAGTAATTGCACGTCATATATATATATGGTAATTTATGTTAAAGCATGAACAATAGGATAGGACAAATGTATAGCTATAGGACAGCTAGATGTACATCTAGCTAGACGTAATATAATAATACACCTGTATGTACAATCTGTTACTATCGTGCATAGCAATCATTATTCTCTCTCTCTCTTGTAACAAACTTCTGTTATGAATATTTTTATAAAAACATTCTTTGAAGGCTCAGAAAACAACTGAGCACATCATTTATATCTCGTTAGTTTTCATTTTCTAACTTGGTATTAGAGCCTTAAACAATGGCTATAGCAGCATCTAATGATTCCTCAACAACTTCTGCTTCAGCACCTCTTGTCAGACCTCTGCTAAAGACATGCTCACTGTTTAATTCCTCCAGCCGGACTATCTCCATCAAGTTGGACAGAGGCAATTATTTGGTGTGGGAATCAGTAGTGTTACCACTAATTGAAGGGAATCATCTTCAATCTCACACAGATGGCACTCAAGTCACTCTACCACGACTTATTTCGGGAGAAATTGGAATGATTTCAAACCCAGTTTTTGATGAGTGGTACTCTCTCGATCATCTTTTAGTTGACTGGTTAAGGAACACCATGACCCTAGAGTTAGGAGCTCAACTCTTGCACTGCAAAATTGCTCGAGAGTTATGGGTTAGCGCAAGAGAGCTTACCTATACCTCGATGAAGTCATGGATGATGATGCTTGAGTCGGAGCTCCATCAAACCCGAAAAAATGCTCTTAAGATGGAATAGTATCTTACTAAAATGAAGACCATCTTTGATAAACTAATACTAGCAGGAGCTCCTATAGCAACTGAAGATCTTATTCTTCATACATTAAATGGCCTTGATGCAGACTACAATGCAGTAGTAGTCAAGTTGGTAGATCAGCCAGGTCTCACATGGATTGACACACAATCTTCCTTACTTGCCTTTAATAGTCGTCTTGAGCAACTAAGTCATTTCTCAAATCTATCTATTCAGCCTTTTGTGAACTTGGCTCAAAAAGATGAATCTGATAAACCTTATCCAGCTTATCATAACTTAGAACATGGTTCATGGAGAAACTCTCGTGGTTTTTGCAGTAATCGAGGACGAGGACATAGAAGAGGCTATAACAAAACTGGACGTCCTTATTGTCACCTTTGTGAGAAACCTGGTCACGTCGTTGCAAATTGCTACTACAAGTTCGATAAAACTTTTCAACCACCAACTTACAGACAGAGTTCAAACACCTATTCACCTCAAGCTTGCTACACACAAACTCAATCTCATCCAGTAGCAGATCCGTTTTGAGACATAGACAGCGGTGCTACATACCATGTCACATCTGACACTAATCAACTGCTGCTTTACTCCAGTAGGTAAGACACATCTCTATACGTGCACTGGTGAGAAAACGCAAGTAACTGGTATTGGTTCTACATCTCTACCTGTCTCTAATTCAACAATCCGATTGAATGATGTCTTATTAGTACCTTCAGCAACTAAAAACTTATTGAGTGTTAAGAAACTCGTTAGAGATAACGATGTTCACATACACTTCATTAATGATATATGTGTTGTGAAGGACTAGAAGACAAGCAAATTTCTAGTGCACGGGAAAGCAAAACAAGGACTGTATCCAATGGATAGAGTGGCGTGGGAAGCACAGGAGAGTGGCGTGGGAAGCACAGGTGAATATGGCAGATTCTCCTCCTGATTCTTCATCACAAAAGGAGAGTATGACTGATTTTGTCAAGTGGCATAACAAATTAAGACATCCTAGTGATAAGATCGTAAAAGAAATCTTGAATAAATGCAATGTCAATGTTTCTTTTAAAAAGTTTGTATGTGAAGCTTGCCAATATGGTAAATCTAAACAATTGCCTTTGGCAAGATCTGAGTCTCATGCTTCCTATCCTTTAGAGCTAATACCTACAGACATTTGGGGACCATCATCTATACAATCTACAAGCGGTCATCGCTACTACATACATTTTCTAGATGATTTCAGTAGATATACATGGATGTATCCACTAAAACATAAAGGAGAAGCTATACATGCATTCAACCTAATTCAGACATATGTTGAGAACAAGTTTGATACTAAGATAAAGGCTCATTAGTGCGATAATAGGATAGGATATAAACCATTCATTCTTGTCACATAAGCAGTGGTCATTCAAATGCAATTTACTTGCCCCCACAAATCTGTTCAGAATGGTCGTGCTGAAAGGAAACATCGGCACATTGTTAAGATAGGTCTGACATTGCTTGCTCAGGCGCGTCTCCCTTTCACTTACTAGGTTGATGCTTTCCAAATGGTTGTCTACCTCATAAATAGAATGCCAACATCTACTTTAAACGGTGTAAATCCTTTACATCTATTATACAAAGTTAAACCAGACTACAAGACACTCGAACCATTTGGGTGTGCTTGTTACCCATGTTTGAAACCTTACAATGCTTACAAGTTTTAATTTCATAGCCAGAAGTGTGTATATCTTGGTCCTGTCTCAAATCAGAAAGGTTATAAGTGTCTCAGCATAACTGGACGAATATATATTTTTAGACATGTTATCTTTAATGTGTCAGCTTTTCCATGC
Organism: Erythroxylum coriaceum; assembly: GCA_026874005.2. Lineage (NCBI taxonomy): Eukaryota > Viridiplantae > Streptophyta > Magnoliopsida > Malpighiales > Erythroxylaceae > Erythroxylum > Erythroxylum coriaceum. Next base: position 377,993 of record JANQAP020000083.1, read on the forward strand.
ACTGAAGGGTTTCTTCATTGTCACTCGCCACCTTCCAAAAATGATTATGTCCTCCCACTAATCATCAACTCTAAAAAATACAAGATTACCACTGAAGATATGATGACGAATCCAGAACAACGCTCTCCTGTATTAGACTCTTTCAATCACACAGCAAGTCCAATTTCTGCACCTTCGTCAAACTCAGAAACAACAGAGAATCCAAACCAATTGAACAAAACTCAACATTTGATATAATCTACAGATCAAGAATACAATCCAATTCACACCAACATACATCCCATGAGAACACGTGCGAAGGATGGAGTATTTAAGCCTAAGTATCCATTTACTAGATTTTTAAAAGCTGAGAGTTCAAACTATTTATCTCAAGATTAAGAACAAAACTCAGTGTCAGCTGCTTTGGCCTTCCCTAAATGGAAGTAAGATATGATTAATGAGATCGAAGCACTATAACGAAACAGGACATGGATGCTAGTACCCTACACTGGTAAAGAAAAACTAGTCGACCGTAAGTGGATTTTCAAAATCAAATTCAAGCCCGATGGTACCATCTTTAGACACAAGGTTAGACTTGTTGCGAAGGGTTTTCAGCAGGCATCTGGAGTTGATTATGGAGAAACTTTTAGCCCTATTGTAAAGCCTACCACCATTCGTACTGTGATGACCATTACAGTATCATTCAATTGGGAAATTCGGCAGCTGGATGTAAATAACGCATTCCTTAATGGTTTCTTCAAGAAGATGTCTACATGCAACAGCCAGAAGGACTTACAGATCCACACCATCTAGAGCATGTGTGTAAGCTGAAAAAGGCCATTTATGGTTTAAAACAAGCACCGCATGCTTGGTTTGATCGACTACGTTACACTATGCTTCAGTGGGGGTTCAAGAACTCAAAGAGTGATATATCCTTATTCTTCCTTCAGCAGAAAAATCTTACAGTATTCATTTTTGTTTACGTTGATGATATACTCATCATAGGCAACAACACCAACTACTTACAAACCTTTATAAAAAGGCTAAATGCAGTATTCTCTCTGAAGGATCTCGGTTCTGTATACCACTTCCTTACGATTAAAGTTTAACCGGATAAGACAAGTTTTTATCTAAATTAAGGTAAGTATGTTTTAGACATCCTAAAAAGATTCAACATGCTTAACTGTGCATCAGTCACAATTCCTATGGTTATAGGGAGACAACTCTCCAAAATAGAAGAAGTACCTATGGAAGATCTTTCTTTATATCGAAGGATAATTGGCTCACTTCAATACCTTATCAACACAAGACTAGACATAGCTTATTCGGTCAATAAGCTAAGTCAATATATGTCTCAACCTACGAACATTCATCTTCAAGCTGTTAAGAGAGTACTTAGATATTTGAAAGGAACTCATCATCTTGGGTTACATATCAAGCCCTTCAAGCTACCTCACTTAACAATCTTCACCGACGCTGACTGGGCCACAAACATTGACGATCGTAAGTCTACTAAAGGCATGTGTGTCTACCTAAGAAGTACTCTCATCTCATAGGCATCAAGAAAACAAAGAGTGGTGTCTAGGTCAAGCTCTGAGTCAGAATATCGAGCATTAGCAGATGGTGTAGCAGAAATAAAATGGATACAGTCACGACTTTTTGAACTTGGATTAATACTGAAGCAACCTTCCATGATGTGGTGTGATAATTTAAGTGCAAGAGCATTGGCTGCCAACCCTGTTCAACACACTCGCAGTAAACATATAGAAATAGACGTTCACTTCATCCACGAACTATATCTAGCTGGAGTCATTAACATTGAGTACATACCGTCTTCTCTCCAGGTTGCAGGTTGTTTGACTAAAGCTCTAACATGCACACCCTTCATGCAACACAGAAACAAACTCAGTTTGGCTATCACACCCTCTCGTTTGAGGGGGATGTTAAAGCATGAATAATAGGATAGGACAGATGTATAGCTGTAGGACAACTAGATGTATAGCTAGATGTAATATAATAATACACCTGTCTGTACAATCTGCTACTATCGTACATAGCAATCATTATTCTCTCTCTCTCTTGTAACAAACTTTTGTTATGAATATTATTATAAAAACATTCTTTAAAGGCTCAGAAAATAACTGAGCACATCATTCATATCTCGTGAGTTTTCATTTTCTAACTTAAGCACTAAAGTTCATTCCACAAATGTCAAATTTATGCATCTTTGCATTGGGGACGTAACTTCTTAGGCTAGGAAGTGGATGCTATTCTGTCCAAAACTTTGTCTAACGAAGAGTTTTCAAAAAACAAAGAAGAGGAATTTTTTGAAGCAATTCTCTGCAAAACTCTTATTGAAATAGCTCAGGTTCCTATATAAAATTGGAAGTTAATATGAAGGGAACTAACAGTGTTTGGGAAGTACTTCCTGTTCACTAGAATTTAATCTTGTAACTACTACATGAACGCATTTCGTTCTATAGAGAAGTGTAAGAGCTTACCCAATATGCTGCGGTAAAACCAGCAACACCAGCCGATACATGAATAACATATCCTCCTGAAAAGTCGATGATCCCAAGCTTGGCTAACCATCCATCAGGACACCATATGCTAAAAGCTCCAATGGTGTATGAGAACGTGAGCCACAGAGGCACAAACATCACCCAAGCAACGAAATTCATCCTCCCCAGAAGAGCTCCGGCGACCAAAATCAACGTTATGCAAGCGAATACCCCCTGGAAAAACACCATTGTAGCATTTGGAAAGTAACCAAGAAAAGCTTGCTCCAGCAGAAAATTCACGTCCATGGCGATCCCTGGCTTTCCGACAAGGAACACAAGCTTTTCTCCAAACGACATTTGATAACCCCATCCTACCCAGCACACCAGAACCACTGAAAATGCGTAGAGTGCCATGAACGCCGAGTTTATGGCCCATTTCTTCTTTACCATGCTTCCGTATAGAATCACCAAGCCTGGAACGCTTTGGAGAGCAACGAGAGTTGCAGCCATCAGCTGCCATGCATTGTCTCCTTTGTTTAGCCAATCAGGGTTAGCCTCGTCGGGTCTAAGGTTCGTAGGAAGCTCCATAATTAATTTATAGGTAAGGTAGGCAATGTTTGCGGATCAAGAATGTTAGAAGTGGAGAAGAGTTTATATATCTGTGGGGTTGGGTGTAGTCTACAACGTGATGATCAAGTGATCTGACTAACAAAAACAACTGAGTGCATATAGTTGTCGTTTTATATGTATGTACGTAGAAATATATTGAACTAGTTTGTATTGCAAGATTGGTGTGTCGCTATATATTTCGTGTGTATTCCATTATTATGTATTAAAAAGCCGGCCAGATAAAGCGAAAGGTCTTCAAGTTTCTTTACAATAATAATGGCGGAATGTCCAAGTGGAAGTAAAATTTCCATGTTCTAGTGAAGCCTTCAGTTACTTGTTTTATGCGAAAATATCATCAACATCCAACAAGATATACAGAGAGCTAATTAAATCATGATAATCATGTAACGTTTCTTTTAATCTTTTCTTTTTTTTTCTGAATTAGGATTAGTTGGTTTTAGGGTTGCTAAAGGCATTAGTTATGTGCTTTCCCTTTTCCAAATCACTAGTTATTTAACACTACTCATCAGAGATTCCAATCTCTGGTAGTGGAAACGAAACTTCTTTTCAACATCAAACTGACCTTTGGCATCAATTTAAGAATCTTCACATCAAACACGGGTATACCGAAATGGAGGAAATGATAATGTAACCATTCAATCCTTTTTCTATTTTGCATACGTTATTATTGAATGTCTAGCCCTATTTTCGAGACTTTCGGTACTTGTTGATGGCTTTATAATTAAGAGGAATGATGAAGAAGCGAAGGCAAGAAGAATAATGGATGAAAGAAGTCTTCTAGGAGAAATACGATTGTGTAGAGTACTAAACACCTATGTCTTTAACTTACATGGCCTTGTGTATCAACCGTGTAAGTGTCACACACATGAGAGTGACACATGCTTATGTTCTCTGCTTATACGGCCATGTGAATTAACTATATAAGTCTCTAGAACAATGTGGAGAAAGATGTGAAGGACAAAGACATACATGGTTGTGTTCATGACATACATGACCTTGTGACTCTCTTTAATCATGTCAGTCTGCAATTTAAGTGACACTAGAAGAGATATGTTCACTTTCACAATCGTGTATAAGTCATAAATGATTCCATAAACCTAATTTGGGATACGGAAAAGGAAAATTCAAAGGTTTCATTACTGGGAGCAGAAAAAAACCAAAAAGGGAAAGAAAACAAAGGGAAAGAAAGTAGTTTATGATTCTCATCCTTCACTACAACAAAACATGGAATTTTTAGGCACAAAAGGTAGAGTTTTTAGACACTTTTTTGCGTCTGAAAAATAATTTTAGACGCTTTATAAAACGTAAAAAAACAA
>JANQAP020000083.1:508766-524974 GCA_026874005.2 Erythroxylum coriaceum
ATTCTGTTCATGGGTTTGTTCCTCAGACATCATTTGGAAGAGGGTAGGATGGTGAGTGGACTCAGTTGAAGCGTTCAAGTGAGGCAGGGAGAGAAGAGTTTTAGAGTTGAAGTCGTGGGTATTGTTGGGTTTTAGCATTAAAGAAGAACATTTATAGCCTTTGGAATTCAATTCACGTGAATTGTAGCGTGAATTGAATTTATAAAGGTAGTGAGTTTTAAACCCACGTATGAATTCAATGCATAGCTTTTTTTTAGTTCCAAACAAGTGAATTGAATTCAATCTTGTAATTGAATTCAATTCACCATGTTCCAAACAGGTTGTCAATATTGTCACTTGAGCATCCTATGCACAACAGTCATAAAATGTTTTAAATCAACAAACTTTTCATCACTGAAACATCATACATGAAGAAGTACAAAAACATCAAGGCTGTTGGAAGTTTTTTGCATAAAAACCACTATCATCAACAGCCTAAAAATCCCTCACAATAAACAAAAAAATGCAGCTCCCCAATCTGGAAAAATCACCAACAAAATAAACATTTCTTCACTGAAACATTGCAAACAACAGAGCTTCAAAATTCACGACAGCTATTGGAACTTTTCATACACAATAACTCATAACCAACAACCCAAAATTACCATTTCATCGATAGTGAAAACAGCCAGTAAAGGAACATGCAAACATTAGGGGAAAAAATAGCTACTGAGACTCCCTAATCAACAATCAGGAAAACCTACAAAAATCATGCAAGAATAGAAAATGCAGCAGCAATATATGGATCAATAAATCAACGTATAATTGGAAAACTTAAAGACACCCATGTCATGACTCAACCTGCTGGCACTTTTGGGTATCTTGATCCATCATAAGTGCAAATAGTTTGCTTCCATAAAAATAACAGTTTCGGGGTAGTTCTCTTTGAGTTAATAATTAGGCAACCAATAACAATACCAATCAAAGATGACCACTGTCACGTAATTTAATAGACTCATTCCTTAATAGAAAGAGGCAATATCAAGAGCATAACTGCTCCAAAGTTACAAGGTGAATTCAATCTCAATTATGTTTGGAAAGTTGTGGAGATAGTAATGGTCCTGCGTCGTACCAAATGTAGCACAAAGGCCAGCTATAGGTTATGTACTCGCTGAGCTAAAAGAATCTCTTTTGATGGAGATGCCCTCAGGAGATGATAAAAGACAGAGAATACACTACATAATATCTTCACACAGATCTTATGATTTTTTCTCACCAAAAATGACAACCAATCAACCCACACATAACGGGAAACACAGTCAAATGACAGTTGAAATTTCAAACCAAATATCATCCTTCCTAAGATAGCCATTATCCCAAAATAGGCTATACATTAAATCCCATCTTGATTTAAAATTATAATCCTTATCAAACTTATCTTAAAAGAGAACCACATAAATCCAACTAGGTCCAATTATCAAACAATGTCCAAAATTAAATAAAAAGATATAAGATATATATCTTAACAAGAAGAAAACTACTTAGGATGATGAATCTGCAATACAATTGTAAATAGGGGAATCTATCATCACTTCAATTAAAACCAATTTGGAATTTAAGCATGGTTTTACACAAAGGAGTACGTGTGCACTATGCATCTGACTTGATTGAAGTTAATTAGGACTTCCCAGATATTGATTCCATGAATTAATGGCATATGGATATGCATTATACAATATTATTCACCCATCAACCTTAGCATTAATAAGATCATCCCTATTAGAACTTTCATCGAACACTTCATAAGCTTAAAAAATTCATCCCTAACAAATAACAATATTGCCGTCTTTTTCCATTCTTCACCAACATGAACACATTCAAACACATAATGAACCCACACCAGTCAAAATATACGCAGACAACCCAACCACTTCAAAAAAACTAACACACAGAAAAGCATTTAACAACAACAATGAAAGCCAAAAAAAAACAATTGCAAAGCATTGATGACTAACCTCAACTGATGATTAATTGGAAACTCGGGAAGCAAACAATGGAAGAAGAAATGATGACCACAAATGACGGCGATAGAAGAAGAAAACCAATGGAGCAAACAAAGAAGACAAAATCAAAAAGGGAGGGGGAAGTTATATTTTTTCATTTAAAAGAAATAAAAATGAAGTTATTTGTTGTTAAAAAAATGACGTCATTTTCAAGCATTGGAGACGATTTTCGGTACACTGCCTTTTAACGATGATCTCTAGAAGTCATTGCTAAAATGACATTACTATTATAATGATTTATGAATGTATAGATAATAGATAAATTTTCTCATATCTTACTTATGTAATATATTATTCTATTTAATCATAATTCTCTATTTATTATATATAAATTCAGTATTGTTATATAAAATTTATATATTATATATAATTTTGTAGCCAAAGGTCAAGTCAAATGGTAATGGGACACCATTTGGTGATGGTTTTCTGAATTATCACCAAATGGTATATTTCTTCCAAATTAATAAAAAATGATGTCATTTTTTAACAACAAATGACATCATAAAAAATGACATCATTTTCTACTAGGTTATTAATACCAAAATGAAGCTCTTTTCATATTTCCTCTTATTCACCGTCGAAGAATCATCGTCTCCTCTATTGTGGTCATCTCCTGTGTTGTGGTCATTACTGTCGAAGAAGCGTCGTGTCCTTTATTGATACTGTTCTCTTTTTCTGTTTTCAAGAACCCTCCTTGTCGTGTTCTGCTTATGGTGTATGGATTTTTGTTTGTGCTTGTGTTTGGAAGATGGTGAATTATGTTTGGAAGATGGTAAATTGTGTTTTTGTGTTGGATGTGCATGAGTTGACTTTTTTTTTAACCTTCCATGCTTGTTTAAGAAAAGCCTGGTAACTATTTCATGAAAAGTCTATTAGAAAATAAAGGCTACTTGTGCAAGGGATGTTTAGGTACATATTTACCATATGATTGTTTTTATACCAAATCTCTACCACTTATGGTATACACATGTATAAGTCAAAAATACTTTATTTGAATGTGTAACGAGGGTATGATTAGACATAAGAATTAAAAGAAAAATGATCAAAGCTAGAAATATTAGCAAGGTAGCTAAACATATATAGGTAACAAACGTATAAGTTGGAACCATGATATTTAATTCATTTGGGAATTGTTAATTGCTTAATATGAAGAAAAATGGAGTCACATTGAGTTTTCTTGTTGCTACCTTTCTAATTTTTTCTTTTTTTGGTATTAGTTTTATTAATAGATATGTGAATAAACAAAATAATTAGAACCATAACACAATATGTAAGGATGTTTAAATAGAGATTTTGGCTTGTAATATAGTTATAAAATAAAAGAAAAAGGTTATGGCTCAAAGGAGCTAACTAGGGATATAAAATTGGGGTAGGTTTTTAAGTTAAAGGTTGTAAAACAATGAAAGTCTTTTTTTTAGTTCTTATAGCCATTTTTATTCTTATATATGCATATGTAGATTAGGTCTTGAAATGTTCCAAGAAAGTTCTACAGAAGCATTCTAATATAAGACAATACACTTTAAAGGAAATACATATTTATTTGAATGTCTCAATCTTTTATGGCTTAAAATCTTAAAAAAATTTTCAAATCACTTCAACTTTGTTTGATGCCTTATCATAGTTTATAAAAGTGCATAATGCTAGCTAATTTAACCATTCAACATATTTTTACTCTTATTCTTAAAAGACCAAATCTTTTAGCATACACACATTTCAATTTATTCATAATATATTTGATGAAACCATATAATGGACTAGCAGAATGCTGACATGCTGACTAGTTTTTGATAGTAGAAATGAGCTCTACTGGGAGGAATATGACAAAGTTCTCCCTAATGAAGAACAAATCGATGCAAACAAACCTCCTCATCAAATACTAATCACCCCTTGCCTTCAATGGTCGATCTTCTTCATCAAGGTTTTTAGTATTATCTGAATTTGTTCTCTTTCTTTATTATTTGTATCTCATTTTCTGTTAGGAGCTATCAGATGAACGTTTGATTGTATATACTATGTGTTGTGTAAAGCTTCCTCAAATCTTCAAGAGAGCATAGATGAAAATGGAGGCAGTTGCAATGTCCCGATGGACCATACAAGATTAGAAAAATCGGTTGTTTTGGAACAACCGTCAATTCTAGAAACTATGTCTATTTAATCATGTATGCATGTGTTAGAATTTGGGTTCCTTATATCGCATCGATTCCAGAAACCATGTCTATTTAATCAGGTATGCATGTGTTTAAATTTAGGTTCCTTATATCGTTTGACTTAGCTATTTAAGTTCTATACTATTTGTTTCTTAGTTGAAATGCATTATACGTGCAATCCATTTAATTCAGTGGTCCATATTGTATTTAGAGAATTGTTCACCGTATCTTCTACTAGCTTAGTTAAAGTCAAGAAGTTGTTAGAAAAGAGTGTGAATAAACCAATTTTTGAGGAAAGATCTTTCACTGTGTTACTTTATGCATTTGAACGTGCAAGGACCCTTCTTGAGAATCCAAACATAAGGAACTTCTCTATCTTTTCTACCGAGTCTCATGTCACTTGAAATTCAGAAAAATGATAATTTCTTTTCCTTTTTGATAGAATATGCGTAAAACTTTATTTATTGTTTTGTCTTTTAAGAATTTTTAAACTTTTAATTAAAATCTTGTATTGCTTACTATATATCATTATATTATATTGCTTACCATATTTCAATATTTATATGTAATATTATTTTATTGTTAATAAATATTAATGTTTAAGAATAGTAGTCAACATAAATTTATGATATTTTGATCTTATTAACATTAAAATTTTAGTTATATTTATCTTTTTATATCCAAAAAATAGTTACTTTTTAACTTTTAAATTACCTATCATGTGTTTTTCAACAATATGGTTAAAATTTTGAAAACATTTTACAATTTTTAGTACTCCATTCTATTTTCACAAAACATTTGTATGAACGGAGGTGTACTGTGTATTATAGGCATCGTTAAAGACACATTTATGTATAAATCCATATATTTAAATAAATTTATAGAGATTAAATGCATTAGCTAAAAATTGTAATTATTTTAACTTTTCGTGACGATTTTAAAAATTCGTCACCAAAGTCCAATTTTTTGCGCTGATTCACAAATTCGTCGCTAAAGGCTTGACTTTTGACGACAAAAATGTTAAACCATCACAAATGGTCGAGCCTTTTGCAATGAATCCAATAAATCACTGCGAAAGATATGCATTTAGCAACAATTATGAGAAATGTCACAATAAGTTAAGCTTTTGGCGACATTATTTCAAATCGACGTCTAAAGCTGACTGTTAGCAAATCGTCGCCAAAAAATAGTGGCTAAAAGTCAGTTTTGTTTTAGTCTAAATAGTTTGTTAGTCGAAATCTTAGCTTGGAAACTTGAATTCTTTGTAACATTGTTTCATTCCTAGTTGGTCAATATATTATTTCAATTTAAGAAAATTTCCAATTCAAAATTTAAAGAATGGAGCTAATTGCTTCTTTTGTTCTTCTTGGTTAGAAGTTCGTCTCTCCTCTCCACTAAAATCATTCTAGAAGACGTAATATTAAGACCCAAAGGAAAATTGTAAGTTTTACTTATTCATACATAAGCATAAGAAAACAACATATTCATACATAAGCATAAGAAAACAATATGTTTAAGGCGTGTTTGTTTTCATTTTTATTCTTAGTTTTTAGTTTTTATTTTTAAATTCTATTCGCTTGAGTTTTTAGTTTTTAGTTTCTATTTTTTATTTTGGTTTCTTCCAGTTTTCAAAAATTATGAAAATCATAAAAAATAGTTTTGTTTCTTGTTTCTATTTTTTTCATAATCTGATTTACTATCATTTAAATATATTATTTAATTATTAATAAAAATTATAAATAATTAAATTCAAGATTATATATTTAATAAATTAAAATTAATTATCAATACAAATTATGAATAATTTAATTTTATTTAATTTTTATAATTAATTTATAATAATTATTAATAAATATAATTAAATTTAAAATATATAAATATTCAAATAAAATTTGATTTAACAATTAAAATATATTTAGAATAAATATTAATTTATAAATAAAATTGTAATTTATAAATTATTTATTTTATTAAATAACATAATTTTATTAATGATTTGTTATTAAATATTATATAAGAGATTAAATAAATTTATTTAATTAAAAATAATTTATCTTTAATTTTTATCTAATATCTAATTATTATCAGTAATAAAAATATAACTATATTAACATTAACAACCAAATAGGTTTTTGTTTTTATTTAAAAAAAATATAAACAAAAAATTAAAAATGAAACTGAAAACTACAACAGAAAAATAGAAGTAAAACCAAACGGTCCCTTAACTTATCTCCCATGCCTAAGATGTCCACATTTCATAATTGTGGTCTCAATGTTTTTACGAAACTCTCTACCAAAACAATGTTGACATTTTTACTTAAATTTAGTGTGTATTGTTGATCAAAGGCTAAAAACTTGTCTTTTTGGAAGAGTAAAAAGGTTGTCTTTGAAATTGACTATGACCACTGAAGATTTCCACCACCTTCACCCCGACTCCATGAAAGTTACAATCTAGAAAGCGTATCATGATACAAAAGGAGCTTAATAATATATTTCCTTAAGCGCAACACCAGGCATCACGATACTGCAATTTTGATTGTAAATATTGCTACAGTATATATATTCAAATCATTTTTTGAAACTTCCACAAAAGGAAGTTTGCTTCAATCTATTATATATATACTGATATTCAATTTCCATTATATATATATATATATATATAGTTTGATCCCCCTCTCCAAAACAACTCTTTTTTTTGAATTCTCCAATATCGTAATCTTTTTTATTATTCTTCTAGAGCGTATAAACCTTTTTTTATCTATTGATGTGTACATTTATATTTGCTAAGTAGATTCTCTTGAGTAAGGCTTAGATTGCTCTGCACTAACCTAAAAAGCTAAAAAAGATTATTTTTAAAATTAGTCAATGATGCCCCTCTATGATTCGCCTATATAAGTATATATATGAAGGTGTTTGTATATCCAAATATTATATTTATAACAAATCTCTTTAATTGATTTCCTTTGAAGGATGCTTTCTGTGACTGTATAAAATAATATATAGTCACAGACAGCAGCCAACAGGAAATATTGCGTTTATTCTGCGTATCTTTACTTTGAAAACCTTTTAGCCTCGTACAATTTACTTCGTGAGTACGTTACAAGAACTTTCACGAGTTCTTACTCTGTAATTAAGGGTCATTTTACATTCCTTCGGAAAGAAATAATTAATTTTCAAAGAATTATGACATTGGATTATTGGGTTTACACCAGAGCCAATATGTTAGTTGTAGTTTATTAACAAAATTTTTAAAGGCAGTCTTTATCTTGTAAATATTTAAATATATATGATAAAGTCTATAGTATAATTATACATTGCAAATTATATTATAATGAGAATATAATTATGAGATCTATATTTCATTTATGTATTATTCATAAATTATTCGTAGTCATTGTTCTATTAAGACTGAATATTAATAAAACAAGAAAAGACTAATAAATTTTTTTTAAAGGAAGAACCCGCAGCCGCTATTCTTTGGATACGCACTGAGTAAATCTCTAGATTGACATAATAGCCTACAAATCACGCCAACCGGGTACTTTACACTAGGTAGGCCCTGTACAAGAGGCTCGATCGAGAGAGTGTAGATAGGGAGATTCGAACAAAAGACCTTTTGATCCCATGCCCCCCAACTCCACCAACTTGACCACCCCTAGGGGCATGTTATGTTATGAAAGAAGTAGTAGATCTCATAGACTAAAGTATAGAAATATATAAACAAATGAGTAGTTGCTTATTAGAGAACATGTTCACTTAACTGTCCCTATATGAGAAATTAATTTGGAACATTAATTGTATGTCTATAGAAATTCTCATTTTGATGATTGTATAAGTGATCATTTGACTTAAAGCTTCCAACTTATCTTATATAGGGATTGTTATATTTTGATACTACTTGTAACCTATTATATTCATGAGTAGTTCAGTATGTAGGCATAGGATATAGTATGAATTATATGGAGGTAGTTGTGTGATTAAAATAGGGTTAATCAACCTAAAGTAATCTGGGTGACTATTTCATTGTTCTTTATTCGGGAAATATTTGGCCAAAGTGAAATGATATTTTATAAATGGTTTACAAATGTCATTTTTTGAATTATAATAAGTGGAGAACTAATATTATTAGACTCAAAATAGAGTAAACATTAATTTCATGCTTTATGTCTAATAGAAACATTGTATGATGAAAGGATTAGATTTTATGCACTAAAAAGTTAGTCAAAATCACTTTAACATTCTTAAAGATTTGTGTAGTGATGATGTGTTGCTACACACTAATCTTGATTTATGAGTATAAATTGTATAATTAGAGAATTAAAGATAAATATAAGAAATTTAATTTATCTAATCCTAAATATGTTTTATAGTTATAATTTATATCCATTGCTAAAATATTTGGAAACCTATTAGGTCAAATATAAAGAATGAGTTGAAAAGAGAAAAGATATTTTAATCAAGTTAAATTGTAAAGTTTGAAAATTTTCATGATCAAATATGAGATATTTAATGAATAAGGATCAATATGAGATATTAGATCTTATTTAGGCATAACTGGTATTTAATTAGAATTATTTATAATTCTAATCAAAGTTTAAATTAAATTAGGATTTAGTTTCAATTAAATTACTAAAATTTCAAAAACCTATTATAAATAGACTTACATTCTAAGTGACCTAACACTCTTTGCTTAACCCTCTGCAATAGTTACAAAGTTCTTTCAACTCGTTGCGTGGATACTATTAGAAGTTAGATATTTGTGCTGCTATGATAATTGAGATGAGCTAGTTTCAGAAACAGTTTGAAGGATATGACAAGATTATAATTAAGTTTTAGAATAAGGTACGAATTAAGATTCATATTTTATTATGATTTAATTGTTAATTATTTTATAAAATTAAAATGATCTTAATTTTCAGGAAATCAAAATATAAAAAAGTTTTGTAATTATTCTGGTATGGTCAGGATTTGATCTCGTCTCAATTTTTCAACAATGGTATAGGAACAGACTTTAATTATATAATTTGATTAAAATATGTTTGATTTTTATTGATTAATTTAGGAATTAAAATTGCAATTCCTGCATGAATAAACATTCTGATAATCTAAAAAGTTTAGATTGAATATTTTAAAACCCCACATTCAATTTAAAATTGAAGTACCAATATGATTAAAATTTTATTTAAGAGTTAAACAAATATATGAAATCAGTTTCATTAATAGTAAAATACCCCAAAATATAAAAACTCTAGCTAAAATAAATCTGAAAAGTTCAATTGAAACCAAAAAAACTCAAAACATTAGAAATTCCTTAAGATTTTAGAATATGGAAATTAAAGGTTCAACTACCCTAAAACAATAAATTTTTCTTTTTTTTTTTTGTTATTGGGAGCTGCTGGAATTTGGGTGTTGTGGTGAGGAACAAGATCCACACAGCAGTCTCCGGGCCTAGGTGATGACGCCTCAATGTGGAGGTACAGTTCGTAGCTTGTAGAAGACACATACAATCAGAAACTTACAGCGACTGAATCTATACGTGGTTCCTTATGGCCAGGGGCGATAGTTTGGTGGCACCATGGAGAAGCATGGCGTCGGCGAGGCTGGAGGCACAGTTTAGAACTGGCGACTGCTTGGTAGTTGGCCGGGGCTAATGGTGATTGCAAGACAGTGGTAGATTCTCTAGTGGCGGCGACCCATTCAGGGCGTTGGCAACGTCAGTGGTAGTAAATACCTGGAGATGCGCTGCAGCTCGTGCTGGGCTAGGAGCTAGCGCTGACACCTACAGCTATCTGGCTTCGGAGAACTATGGACAGCGGTAGCGGCAGCCTTAGGGAAGGTTGGCAGCGGCGGCAGCTCCTTTATGGCTGCTAGGATTTGGCTTCTTTGAGTTTGGGGTTTATGAAAAATGAAGAAGAGGAGTTTTTGGAAGATGGGCTAGGAAAGAGTGTGTCGGCTGCATGGACAATCTTATCCTAGGTCTAGAATAGGGTTATTCTAGGATTAAAAGAAGGGATATTTAGCAAGAAAGATTGTATATTAAGGCTAGAATAAGACTTGTTTGAAGATATGATTAATGTAATCCTAATGAATTTATTTTTTAAGTATATTGTATTCTAAACTTGAATAAATTAAATTTCCTATCAAGAAAACTTTAAAATTCAAAATCAATTCCAAAATTAAAGAAATCATTTTCCTTAATATTAATAATTATATTGATTCTAATTAATTTTAGAAAGAAAATTTCTAAAATTAGAATTAATTGGATTTAGTTAGATTGAAATTAAATAATTAGATTCCTTAAAATTAAGAACAGTGTTTTCTTAAATAATTAAAAAAAGATTTCTCTTAATTTAATTAATTTATTTAAATTTGATTGAAATGAATTATAATTATTGACTTTATTTTCTTAAAGAATTATTATTTTATTTATTTAGAAAATTTTATTTATTTATAAATAATAAGTTTCTTGATTTATTAAAAAAGATATTTTTCTTCACTAAATTTTGAAAAGTTTTTTCATTTATTAATTAAGGAAAACGATATTTCTTTAATATTTTTGAAAATAATTTTCTAATTTATTGATGAAAGATTTTCTAATTAACTAAGATATTAATCTCTAAATAAATAATATAGATGACTTTTTTAATTAAATTTAAAATTGTTTTATTTAATTTTGAAAGTAGTTTCTTTTTAATATTAGAAAATAATTTTCTAATTATGGAAAAATAATTTTGAGTTAGATTAGAAATACTATTCTAATTGGATTAGAAATTATTACTTACAAAATTTTGAAAACTGAATTTTTTAAAATTATAATAAGTAAAAAACATAATGTATTAAATTAATATTGTCAATTAAATTTTGTTAAAGGAGTCAAAATAATTAGAAATAGTTTTCAATTGGATTTGAAAATTCTTTTCAAATCAAATTAAATTTCTATTTAGAATAGGAACTTAGTTTATTTAGGAATCAATGAGTTTAATCTAATTGAGTTTTTCAAGGAATTGGAAATATTATTTTAGAATATAAAGTTCAATAACTATAATCAAATGAAACTTAATATTTTATGCATATAATTTGATTGTGAGTGCATAAGATGTATAATTCATTTAAACGTTATATGTATATATGTTTTATATGCATGATATTTTACATGCAATTTATGTTTGATGAGATGCACAAAATTAAATCCCTCGTTTAAAATATTAAGTACATGTTTTGAACGTATTATTGCCTTCCATTTTTATAAGAATAAATAGAGTTGTCGCTTTAATCTAAATATGTTTAGTCTTTTAATAATGAGTCCTACTTAACTATATTTATGTGATTTGGAAGAGAAAACTCATGATCACATGAATTCAGAGGAAGGATTAAGAATAACATATAAGATATATTTTGGCAAGAGTTGTCACCTAACGGATCTAGGAGTCATACGAGATGTGATTAATAAAGTTTTTATCTACCTTATTTAAGTTTAGTTAGTTTGTTGAGCAAACTTAAGATCAACTAAATTTGTATGGGATCCTAACCCACCAGATAAATTAGGGTAATCTTTCCAAACAGGAGTGAGAGCTGTTATTTTTAATAAAATAGTGAGAGTAATCAAATACGTGATTAAAGTCCTAATTTGCCAATTAAAGTCCCAATATGATTTGGTAGTAATGACATATAATCAATTACTTGCTTTTCTTGCATTTATATTTTTGTTCTAAGTGGAATTTATCTTGTTTAGTATAGTTGATACTAAGAGTTAGTGAAATTAGTTTCTTCGACATATATTAAGTTTAAAAAGAGTTCTCAAAGTTTTATAGAAATGAAAATTGTATGCCTATTATATAATTTTGCTATAATCCTTGTTAAGGATTCAGTGTGAAAGTTTTAGAGATATGTCAAAATCATATGGATGACAAAATCTATTAAAATTTTGAGCTGACTAATGTCTCATAAACTTTGATGACAACATGTAAGATGTATGTCAATAATATGATAACAAGATGTAAAAGGATGCATTGAATAGAGCTTAAAGGTATAGTACCTTAATGGAATAGTTCCACTTAATTTAGCCTACTAAAATCATAAACATGGACATCAATTGAAGGCCTTGCTATAGTATGATAACAGTTTTCATAAGAAGAAAATGATTGCCTGACTTTTCTTGCCTATACATAATATAGTAGAGATCATATGTATTTCTAGTTCATGCTTATGAGTATTTGATATTGGATTTAGATTTAATGTTATTATTATCTTAAATGCATGATAATAATAGATTGTTGAATAAAATGTAGTTGATCCAATTTTATACGAATAATTTATATGTGATGGATCAAAGGAGGCTTATGCATAACATAAGTGGTAGGAATACATAATAAGATATTTGAGACCATTTTTTATTCCATGTTGGTTAAAACAACATAACGAGAATCATAAAGTTACATACAAAGATATATGTATTCTTTTGATTATGAATTGTATGAAAGTTTTGAAACTTGTTGAATTGAAACATAACCAAATCAACCTTTAGTGAAAGGATGATGATGGTATAAATGTATTAGATAAAATATCAATTCATAAAAGGTTAATACTTATATTTCATTATATTACTAATGATTTTTTGTGATATATTCATATTATTAAATGAAAATTTGATTTAAATTTTGAAAAGTTCAAATTGTTTATATTTAAATAGAAATTAAACAATGAGAATGCTGAAGCACTTCGATGAGATCGTTGTGGTGAGTATTATATTTTTGTTAACTATAGGGAACGAGATTCTTTGGTGAATACCTTTATAACAAAATTCTATATGAGTGTGGATTTATGTAAGGAAGAAAATACAATAAAAGATATTGTATAATGCAATATTATTTCTTCTATAGTTATGTTAAGTACAATGACTTACCTTCAGTATTTCCAATTAAATCAATTAGTGAGATTTCATATTAGATATAGAACACTAAGACTTTGAAAGAGTCAAAGTTAATGATGAAAGGATGTGATGCTTAATTAAAGCATATATTATCCACTAAGTTTAGAACTAAATTGGATAATAAAAGGTTTATGACATATCCAGAAGGTTGGATATAATCTTACAGACCTATTGAAAAAATTGTTTATTTCAATATGTACTTATAAGAGAATGATTCTTAAGATAAGTAGTAGGAGTAAGATGAAATTTGACAAGTTTAAATCTCATGACAATACATCCAATTAGAACTAGTTCCTTTATGACGCATTTGATGTATAGTTGAAAGATTCATTCTCATGATTAATTCAAAGAGCTTGTTTTAGAGATGATTGTGAATTTATCATATCAAGAAGAACGTTAGTAAGAGTATATTTTTCCTCTTTAGTGGGAGTATGTAGAGACATATTGCTCTATAGTTGTTCATAGACAATTATATTTTCAACAATTGAAAATTAGAAAACATGTTTAGTATTTGAGATATCACATATTTATAAAATATTAAAGATATCCATTATTTTATGTGTGGGTTGATATTTGAGTTCAAGGTTATATGGATATTAACTTTAAAAGTAAATCCATAATAAGGTCTATTTTACTTAGAACAATATCATTCATGATTGGAAAGGTTCTAATGTAGCAATAGTTACTAATTAAGCCATAATTCATTTTTTATATAGTGGAAATGATTATTTAGGTCAAAAAATTATTTAATGAACTTGATATAGTTTCTTGCTTTGTTCAAGACAGTAAAGTACTATGGATTTTGAGAGCCATTGAGCATGTAAAAGGAGTTAAGGTCTTGTAAAAGATACAAGGATGTATTTAAGTAATTTGTCTTAATTATGATGATAATTAAGAAAAAAAGCTATAAGAATTAAGCAAGTGCTCAGTACAGAGAATCTTTTAGAATTCTCTCATTAAGCCATTGTCCCAATAGTAGCATGATCATTATATAATAATATGGTATATGATGCTTAAACTATTGGTTTTGTGTAAGTGAGAGATTGTTGCTTTATACCCTAGGGCCAATCGATTGGTTGTAGTTTAGTGACATAATATTTAAAGACAACATTTATCTTGTACATATTTAGATGTATATTGGCATGTAAGAGGAGTTAAGATCTTGTAGAAGATCCAATGATATATTTAAGCAATTGGTCTTAATTATGATGATAATTAAAAAAAAGTTGTAAGATTTAAGCAAATGCTTAGTATAGAGGATCTTTTAGCATTTTCTCATTAAGCCACTCTCCCAATAGTAGCATGATCATTATATGATGATATGGTATATGATACTTAAACTGTTGGTTTAGTGCAAATGAGAGATTGTTAGCTTATGCCCTAAAGCCAATCGATTAGGTGTAGTTTATGGTAAAATATATAAAGGCAGTTTTTTTCTTGTACATATTTAGATGTATATGAAAAATTCCATAGGATAATTATATATTGCAAATAAAATTATTATGTGATTATAATTATGAGATTCATATTGCGTTTATGTATTATCTTTAAATTGTTCTTTGTCATTGTTCTATTAAGACCGCACATTAATAAAATGTAACAAGACTATCACATGTTATGTTTTTCCTTATCAAGGAAGTAGTCGATCTTTATAGACAAAAATATAAAGATACTTAAACAAACATGTGAGTGCTTGTTAGAGAAGAAATTTACTGAAGTGACCATATATGAGAAATTCATTTGGAATATTACTTTTATTTCTATGGAAATTCTCATTATGATGATTGTTTAAGTAATTCTTTGAGTTAAGGTCTCCAAAGTTATCTTATATAGGGATTACTATGTTTTGATACTACTTATGACATATTCTAATCATGGGTAGTTTAGCCAGTAGGCATTCGATGTAGTTATGTGATCAAGATAGGATTCATCACCCTAAAGTAATTAGGGAGAATGTTCTATTGTTCTCGATTAGTATTGAATCAGTAGCTAATGACAAAGAATTAAAATGATTGGACTCAAAATAAAGTAGACATTAATTTCATGTTCTATGTCTAATCAAAATATTGAATGATGAAAGGATTGAATTATATGAAAAAATCATGCACGAAAAGATTAGTCAAAACTACTTTGACATTTCGAAAGATTTGAGTGGTTATGATTTGTTACTAGACACCAATTTTGATTTATGAATATAAATTGTTTAATAAGAGAATTAAAGATAAATTTAAGAAGTTTAATTTATCTAACCCTAAATATGTTTTACGGTTATAACTTGTATTCATTGCCAACATATTTGGGAACCTAATGGGTCACAAATAAAGAATAGATTTAAGAGAGCAAAGATATTTTAATCAAGTTAGAATTAATTGTAAAGTTTGTAAAATTATATTATTAAATATGAGATATCTAATAAATAAGGATCGATATGAGATATTAGATCTTGCACTACAAGAAAAATGCCATTTTGCGATGGAAATTACCGACAGAAGACTTCAACAATTCGTCGGTAATACATATTACCGATGGACTTTATCGACAGATGAAAGCATCGTAGATTCGGTCATAGCTAATACTTACGGATAGTCAAAGTAGATTCTGTCGGTAACTTTACCGATAATAAATTTCCTACTGTCGGAATATTATCTTGTCGTCAGTAACTATACCGACGGTTTGCTCTGTGCCCGACGGTCTGTACAATTTAGCGACGGTTGTGTTGTTCCATCGGCATATTTATTGATGATAACAAACGTACTGTCGGTATATTTGCTAAAAGCTTAACCGACGGAAATTCATTTCTGTCGGTAATTCCTTCTATCTTAGCGACGGAAGTACTCGTGTACTGTCGGTAATTTGTCATGTATTTACCAACGGACGTTTTTTTCCGTCGGTAAATGCATTACTTAATTTTTTTTAAAATATGTAATATATATTGTCATTATATTTAAATTATGGTTAATGCGTAATTTTAATAATTAAAAATTTATAGTATACATTTAATTTGCGGAAATAAAAATTTTGATTAATGATTAAAAGTTAAAATATCTTAATTGATAATAAAAACATTACATTGTAAATAATAAGTATTTG
>JANQAP020000083.1:673271-688558 GCA_026874005.2 Erythroxylum coriaceum
TTATTTTCTGCATATGGAACCCAAGTAAAGAACGAAGCTAATTTCATATGCACATTTACATAATTGGAAGAACTGATATGTTAGCATTCTTAGTGTGAACACATAGCTCAACAGAAGTTGAACCAAGAAATTAAAGAGCGTGAAGAGAAGTACACTGAACTAGATACCAAATTTCAAAGGTTTCACAAGCGGGCAAAGCAACGTATTCAAATTAAAATTGAATTTTAAAACTGACATATGAAAAAATGAAAAAAAATAATAATTATATAATAAAAAATAATTAAAAAATAATTCTATTTGCCACGTTTTTGTAAATTAAAATTATTTTTGGAAAATCGTCACGGAATGCTTTTCGCGACGTTTACAAAAACATCGCGGAATGCTTTCTGCCACGTTTTCAAAAACGTTATGAAATGTGACTTTGCGCAACGTTTTTCGAAAACATTGCGAAACGTGACTTTCCGTGATGTTTTCAAAAACGTCGCAGAAAGTCCAATCTTTCTGTGACGTTTTTAAAAACGTCACGGAATGTTAGTGTTTTCTGTGACGTTTTTTTAAAAACGTCGCGGAAATCTTTTGCCTACACCACATTCCGCAACCTTGTTTGTGTGACGTTTTTTAAAACGTCGCAAATGATATTCTGTGACGTTTTTTGAGATTCTGTAACATTTTTTAAATGTCGCCAATTGTGCTATTTTCTTGTAGTGTTTTTTAGTTAAATTGCTTAAGATTAATACTCGTACTCTTTAAATTCTAGTCCTTAAAAGAAGAAAAGGAAAGTTGTGTTCATTAGTTTATATTCTAAAGCCAATTTGTTAGTTATATATTTATAATATAATTAAGTAAATGCATCTGTTATCTTATAGATATTTGTTTAATTAACTGACTTATAAAATAAATTATGCATTTTTATTTTATGCATGCTTAATTAATTAATTAACTTTATTGTACATGATATAAATATTTTTCACAAATAAAATTATAAGATTCATATAGTATTTATGTATTATTCTTAAATTATTCTTAATCGTTTATTTGTTAAGATTGAGTATTGACAGAATATAAAGATTAATAAACATTTTTTTCTTTATAAAGAAGCAGTTGATCTCATAACTAAAGTATAAAAATACTTAAACAAATGTGTGGGTACTTATTAGAGATCAAATTCACTAAATTGATCCAACATGCAAAATTTTACTTGGATTATTATTTTTTTGACAATGAAAATGTTATGATTGGATAAGTGATCACTTAATTTGGAACCTCTAAAGTATCTACTATATGAATTGCCATAATTCGATGCTATATAGGATCTATCTTAATCAAGGTTAACTCCATTATCCATTAAATATAATATAAACTATATGAAGGTAGTTAAGTAGTCAATATAAAATTCATTACCTGAAATAATTAGGGATAATATTTTATTATTCTTGATTAGTATTAATTTAAGAAATTCTTAGTTGAGGTGGAGTGACTCTCTAAAAATAGTTTCTAAAATATCATTAAAACAATCAAATACTAATATTAGATAACCAATATATCTACAAATAGAATATATATTAATTTTATATTCTATATCTAGTTGAAATATTTAATGTAAAATGATTCAATTATACCGAAAATCATATACAAAAAGATTAGTTAAAAGTATTTTAGCATTCATAATATTTAGGTGGTGATGATAAGCTGTTAGAACTAATCAATCTTATCTAATTTTAAATATATTTATTGTCAATATATTTAGAAACCTAATATAATCATACACAAAGAATAGTTTAAGAAAGAAAGAAAAGCTAATTTAATGAAATTAGACTTTATTATAAAGTTTAAAAATTATAGTTTTAATTGTTTGAAACCTTAAGAAAGAAATGGCTAGAAAGAGAACATTTAGCTTCTCTTTAGAGAACTATAGCTTTAAGGTGGAAATTCTTTATATAACACTGTTGAAAAAGTCTTGATTTTGGTTAAGGGAAGCTCTTCATCAGTTATAAGCAATTTGATTCTAACTTTAATTTTAATCTAAATCTCACTCTTGACTAGTCTTATTCTACTCTCAATTACTTTTAGACTTAGCTTATGGGTTGTTTTATGTTGGTCCTCCATATTTTTTCACTCTTCTTAACTGCAGTCCTTCCTTTTTCCCTCTCCATGATTCTGGCTTTCTCCTTTCTCTAGTTTTACATTCTCAAAGGTTTCTTGCCTTCCCTCAAAAGGGACAATTATCTCATTTTTAAGTAGCATTCCTCTTCCCTCTTTCCTTATAAGGTAAACAATGAGCCCCCAAATTTTAAACAAGATTTTTCCCCTTTCTTAAAGGCTCATTAGCTAACCTTCTGGTTTATTGGAACCTTCTATCACTTTTTAAATTAAGTTAGAATAAGGTCCTAGCATTATACAAAGGATTACCATCCCTAAAAAAATTTGGTAACTGGCAAAACATATAAGAACATAAAGAGAAACATGGTTCCAAGTGGTAGGGGATACACCACTAATTATAGAAGGAAATATTGTAGTGTCTCCATTAATGGAAGTATTGAAATAAAGGGGTCCAAAATGCGTGGCATCTCTGACAAGTTTTTTTACGAATAAAGGGATTAATGCATGGGCTTAAGAAAATTGGAAGAGGCTAGGACATCAAAAGGTATTGATTAAAAATTGGTGCTTGAAAGATTATTAAGGCTGGTCTTTGGCACATTAGCGATAAACAAAATTTTTATGGAAAAATGGTCCCTAAGAATGCAACTATGGGCTCATAAAATGAAGAACATCCCTATATGGATCAATATCCAAAATATCCCATTAGAATACTAGTCAATAATTAGGCTAAGTTACTTAGCTAGTTGCAAAAGTAATCTAATATTTAGCTAGTTGCAAAATTAATCTAATATTTTTGGTTGACATCATGACATTAATGAAAATAATAAATTATATTAGGTTTTGTATAGAAACTAACATAAGCCAAAGCTTTCTTGAAGTTATTCCAATTATAAGGTTGAATAAGAAAGAAAAATTGGTGGAAGACTAAATTCTAGTTTACTATCAATGAAAAACAACACTCAAAGAATAAGGAAATGAATAGTGGAAAATAGGAAAGCTATTTGAAAGGGTTGACTATTACAAATTTTAGGATTAGATTATCCCAATGAGGAGAGAAAGAAAATAAGTGGGATACTTTTAAGGTAGGGATGGGTGAACTATTTAATGAATTAAATAAAGAGGCCTTTGGAGAAAAGGGTGGAAGTAACCAAATTCCTTAATTGTAATCCATGAAGAGCAATAACTTGATAGAAGCCACAATGTCAAGTAATTTATCAGTTAAAGGGAAGTTAGCAGATGTATCAAGAAAATTGAATATCACTCATCAAGAGAATTGAATATCACTCAAAAGGATATAACTACAAAGCTATCAAGTTTAAGATTACCAATTCTAAGGGAAACTATAAGGATTTATGAAGTCAAGTAAAAGGGACTTCACACCTACCTCTAGAAGGAGATCTAATAGGAAGGCCAAAGCCAAGGGATCAAGGAACTTTTCTCGATACTTTTAATATTTATGCTAGCTTGGAACACTAGGGGGTTTGATAGTCCAAAAAAACCTAACATGTAGTTTTTGATTATCTTCATTCAATAAAGCTAATTTTAATAGTCTTTTTGAAAACAAAGCTAAAAGTTGATCAATATAGGAGACTTTGGTTCATCAAAGACAATTGGAAAATCATTACAAATCATCAGGCTCACCATAATGCAAGAATAGTTGTAGTTTATGATTTTGATAAGGTAATGATATATAGCTCCAACTCTATCGATCAAGCGATCAATCTTTTTACTAAATAACCTAGACTAAAACTAATATATGTTTCACTTTTGTGTATATTGAAAATTTAGCATTTCAATAGAGTGCCTGATAGAATGCTTTGAAAAATATCTCCACAAATATGAATATGTTATATATAACTCTTGGAAATTTCAATAGTAAACTATTTACTTAAGAGTCAAAAAATTTGATTAAACTTAAAGGGTTCTTATGATGAGTTCAGTACTATATCAACCATATAAGAGTTATAGATCTAAGATATGAAGGTAACTTATTTACATGGAGCAACAAATGACAATTAATGGTTCATGAGAAAGAAGTTAGATAATCACCAATGGCTATAAAAATTTCAAAGAAGCAAAGTTGTAATCATTAACTACCTCACTTTAGACCACTCTCTAACTACAATCCATAGTGTGATAAAAGTTTCCATAAGAAATCACCCTTTTCAAATTCATAATCTACCTGGCCAAGCTAGAAGGGTTATACGAGGTTGTCTCAATGGGAATCACAGAAGAAGTACAATGCTTTAAACAATACGAATATGTTATAAAAACAAAAATTTTTGAAAAAGGAAACCAATCTAGTGCATTAAAAACATATGAATAGTAATAACTTAGATATCAAAGCTATTAGGGCCATTATGTAGCAAATACAAGATGAGTTGTATCAAGATCTAAAGAATCTAATCAAGATTTTTTATGAAATAATTGGCCTTATTAACTATATTAACGCACTTGAATCATATGGTTATTTGCTGAAACAAAAATTAACAGTCCAATATATGCAAAATAGAGACAGGAATTATGATTTATTCGTTAAGTTAATCATATTTTGATAGGGCATCAATAAGATAAATAATCCTATAAAGGAAAATAGGGAGATAATTTTAGAGTTGATGGAGCTAAAGAAGGAGATTTATAAATTCTCTAAAAAAAATTATAGGTCATACTATAAATGTTGTTCATTTATAAAGTTACTAAGCTTATTTATTACAAAAAGTAATCACTGATGAACAAGCGTAAACACTTGTCAAAACTTTCACAAATCATGATATTAAAGAATCTCTTCTCAAGCTTAATTCTATCAAAGTCGCTAATCATAATGTGTTGAATGCTTAATTCTTGAAAGATTCATGAAGTTTAATAAAGAATTAGATGAGCTAGGCTATACTAAATTTCTTCAACTCAAGGAAGATGCTTATAGAGTTGAACAAAATTCAAGTCAACTTAATTCTCAAAGTTCTCAATCCTAATTCACTAAAAGATTATAGGCCTATACCACAACATTTTGTATAAGATCATCTCCAAATTGATAGTCTCAAGTTTGAAAATGGTATTGGTATCATTCGTTATCATATTTAAAGGTGCCTACATCAAGGGTGGAAACATTGGAAATAATATCCCCTTGATTTAGGAATTATTCAAAGATTACAAAAGAAATGATACTATCAAAAGTTGTGCTATGAAAATAAACCTCCACAAGGCATTTGACTCTATCAACTAGAAGTTCATTATCCACTTTTTAAACATATTTGGATTCCCTCAATAGTTATTCACTTGGATTGAGTAATGTATAATAACCATATCTTTAAGTATACTTGTAAATGAGGAACCAATTCTTGCATTCAAGGTTAGAAGAGGGGTGAGATAATATAACTCTTTGTTGCTATATCAGTTTCCATATACATTTAGGTTCTGACTAGACTAACAAATTACAACATCAGGTTAGATTCTAGCATCAAGTTTCACAAAAATCTTCCATGTTAAGGATTTGTAATCTCTCACTTATAGATGATTTGCCAGTGCTCCGTAAGGTTGATGTAAACTTAATCAGTACTCTAATGAACATATTACACCTTTTTAATTAGCTCTTAAGTCTCCTAATAAATAGGGATTAATGCCATATATTGATCTTTGCTGGGCTATCTAGCAAGTGCAGTTAATCTCTACAATATTTGGAATGAAATTCAAAGATATTACATATTTAGGAATGGCAATCATAACCAAAAAAAGCTTCCTGTAGTGATTTTTAGGCTTTATTTGATGATTTCCAAAAGATAATTGGGCATTGATGTAACATAAGTTTATCATTTATAGGTAAATTGCAACTCTTCAAATCCATACTTAACAACATGCCTAAATATTATTTTTCTCATATAGTGTTACCAAAGAACCTCACAAAAGCACTAAAAAGAATTGTAAGGAACTTTTTACAGTCTAGGATGCTTAAAACAATCTAATACTAAAGTTAAATAGTCTAAGATAAGGTTATCAAAAGAAGAGGGTAGTCTAGGAATCAATCATATACAAATCATCAACAAGATCCTACTAACTAAAAGGATCTAAATGATTTTAATAGGTAAGGAGATATTTCTAATATAGTTGGTGCATGTATATTATTTAGAAAACAAAATTCTATTGGAAATTAGGACAAAAACTAATCCTTTATAGACCATGACACAAATTTTCAAACTGAAGCAGAAGCTATACTGGGAGCTCAAATATAGGATTGGGAATAGATAAAATACTTAGTTATGGTTTGATAATTGAATCGAGTTAAGGTCTTTATAGTTATCGCTTAAAGTATTTCATATGAGACATATGCTCCATCATAAGGCCAAGGTTAAGGACTCAATAAGGAGCAACAAATGGCATATCAGACTTAAAGGCTTCTTTATCACCAAAGATAACATACCCAATTATAATCCTAATTAATACCAAACGGACAGGATTTTGTGGCAAAGACATTCATCATATATCTTCTCTAGTAAATCAAACTATCAAATATTCAAGAATACTTCAATACATTGATCATCTTTTGTTCAAAATGTAACTACACTGCATCTATTTAGCTTAGAATGCAGCACACAATGAACCTTACCTATACAAAGACTAATTGGGATAATATTCTGGTTTGCTCTATCAAACAGTTTCAAAAGTTGGGAAAGGATCAAATGTGCATTATCCTCAGCTTATATCGTTCAGTTTATGTGATTTGGATGGAAAGAAACAAAGGCTATTCCATAAAAAGAAAACAAAAAAGTATGTCTTAGTATATAGAATATAATGTTGGATTAGAGAAATCTTGGGAGCTCACCAATTAACTGAAAAACTGAGTTTATCTACTAGGAGAAGATGGAATTTTTAAATTTTATATCTAATGTTCCCTTGAATAATAGACTGATTTTGTTGTATAATTCAAAACTGTTGGGCATAGCCTTGTAAACTCCCTTTTGATGACTTTCATGGCTTTTAATGAATTCTTTAATTTTTAACAAATAAATATAAAAAAATACTCTTCCTTAATTACCTTGGATAAACTAATATTATTCAAACAAAACCCTGTTTTTAATATATTTGTTATGGCTAGGAATATGATAAAAGAAACCCTCTAGATTGAAAACATTATAAATAATCATAAGTTCACATTGTAAATACAGTATGCAAGGTATACAAAATTGAGGTTGGGTTAGTGGATCATCTATTCTTCATATGTAACTATAAGAAGGCACTCTAGTTGAAAATTCCAGCTCTATACAATTATCATTATAGAGCTAATGTCTAGGAAAGTATATTATTGATGGAATTAACATAATAGCAATTAAGTGAGGATGATTGTAACATCATAATCGTTTTGGATGTAGTGCCTATGAGATTTGGAGGGAAAGGAATGCAAGACTCTTCAAGGGAAAAATCAAAACTAACAAAGTTTTTTGTCAAAGCACATTGACATGATTTTGAGAAATACTTATGGCCAATATAGGACACTTTTTGGCACTATATGAAGATTAGTAAAGAACTAGAATATAGCACAAAACTAAAGAGAAGATGAAATAGAAGAGAGCATAAGAAATTGAAAAGAAAATGCTAGTGTCGACCATCACATTTTGACACTAGTGTTGGTTAGATATTGTTTATGAGTGTTAAATGTTCCATAAATGCTTCTTGGCACTTATAATGGCTTAGTTCACACAAATCTATTAAAGATTATTAGTACATTCTTTAATTTCCCAAAAAGTTCAAATAGAAGACATTTGACAAATAGGAATTAATATTAGATATTATGTTTTATTGAGATTTAATAGATATTTAATTAGAATCAATTCTAGTTTGAATTAAAATTATATTTTAATTAGATTGCTAAATGGTTTAAACCTACTATAAATAGACGTAAGTTCTTGAAAAACTCCTTTTTACACTTCTCATCTCGTTCTTGCGAATATTATTAAAGATCATAAACTTGTATGGTTACAGTCATTTTTTATATAATTAGTTAGATTTAAAGAGGTATGCAAACTCTAAAAATCAAGTTTCATAATAATAAAGTATGAATCATAAATCATACTTTATGATTCATACTTTATCATGTTTATAAATTATTTTTGTCATATAATTAAAGAAATTTTAGGGGTCGCTTAGTTTTACTTTTATTTTTCTATTTGATTTTTAGTTTTTTTAGTTTTAGTTTTTATTTTTCTAAATGAAAGCAATATCTTATTTGGTTGTTAATATCAATGCATTTATTTTTATTACTAATAATAAGTATATATTAGAAAAAACTTAATGATAAAATAATTTTATTTATTTCTTTAGTAAATAAATTTATTTTAATCTCTTATATAATATTTATTAAGAAATTATCATTAAAATTAATAAAAATTATTTATTTATTAAATTTATTTGTTAATACTTATTTTTATTGATTAAAGAAAATTTTATTTAGAATTTATATATTTTGAAGATATTTTAAATTTTAAATTATATTCGTTAAATAATTATAAAATTAAAACTATATTTTTAAATTTTAAATTAAAACTAAAATAAATTATTCATATTTATTATTAGTAATTAATATTAAATAATTAAATAATATATATTTCAGTGATTGTAAATCAGATTATAACAAAAAAATAGAAACAGATTATATAAATTTTATGACGAACCACTTCTCCAATCACTATCATGGTTATATAATAGAAAGAAATAGGGACTTGAACCAAGAAGGAAAAACAAAATAAGAAGGGAAAAAATTAACGGTTTTCTAATTTATCGAATTTGGAAATTCAGAAATAAGTTACTAATCACGGAAAGCGACATAAATACTTGGGATTAGTTTATAGGTGAGAAAGGTCCTATAATACATTCCCTTACCAATTCATTCAATAGATAGACTCTCGTTTCAGGTTCTGGAAGTAATTAACTCTATAGTTAGTAGTGAGTAATTACCTTTATTTTAGAATAATACTTTTGATTAACTGTGCATCAAATAGACATTAATATTGAGTATTGAACATAGCTTACTTAAGGTTATGTAGGAAATGCATGGAGTAGAAGTAGCAGTCTCAACCTCCAAATTAAATCTACGAATTGAAGTTCAATTCTAATCCGTAAATTGGAGGGGCATTTGGAAAATGCCCTTAGGGCCCTTCCTTTCTTTTTCTGCTGATCACGAAGCAATAACGGAAACAAGACTTGCTGCAAAAACAGCACCAAGGCACTAAAAAACAAAACCAGAGCAACTCGTCAGACAATTCTGAGAATGACCCTATGCTCATTTTAACCGAAAGTTAAGTGACTAGTGTCAAAGAAGAAAGCCAAGACGTAGGTGAGCTTTAAGTATTAAAAAGAAAAACCTAGTGTAATGAATGCCTACCTAGTTTTTCATATGTTTTAAGTCCACTATCAAGCCATGTAGGAAAGGAAGTTAATTGATTATATGAACCGACTACGCGAACATTTATATAATTAAAGTGGCATTGTGGCAATGATTGTACTCTAGTTTATCATATCTATTAATCATGTATGTAGTTATCAATAGCCAATATGAAGTAAGGTAATGATTTTGACAATGTAAGCGATACTTTGCCATTATGTACTTTGGCCTACTCCTTTTGTTTCAGACGCAACGACCCATGGCCTAATCCTGGTTAGTGACACCAGAAAACAAACAAGTAGAGGTAAAAAAATTACCAACTTGTCTCCTATTAATTGTAACTGTTGATACACATTTAGCATCACAACCTTGCCGAAGGATTCCATTGACATGATTAGAGCTGTGATCTGACATTAAAATTTGGGTATTCACTAGTAATTAACTAGTTATTATTGGAATAATTGAGACACAACACTACTACTTGGATAATGTGATTTCCCTAGCTGCTTTACTGATGGTAAGATGAAGCTATGAAAATTCGTAACATTATAAGGCGAATTTGGTATTACAATTCAGAGCAACAGAAAGAAGTATAGAATATTAGAGGTGGAAAGCTTAATTTCCAAGTCACGGGGAAAAAGAAGAAGAAAAAGGGCACATTGATGGTGGAGAGGGAACTCGAGCCCTCTATAACTTCTGCCTTTATGTTCAGCAAATATATAATTTTTTTAATGAAAGGATTGTTGAAAGAAATTGCTAATTGCTTGGAATTGTTAACCTTTCCAATGGTGTACATTCAAGAGATGTCTTTCAGATTCTACTTTTTAATCAAACTATCACTTTCCTACGCCTTGAAACACTCATAAAAGTTGCACACATCATTTATCCAGGAAGGTGGAATGTTGCTTCACATTTGCTTTTGATGCTTATTGCTTTTCTAGTAAGAACTAATAGAATATGATGATAATGGTACCCCCTTTATTGTTTGCTTTCAAATCTGCACACAGAATATTTTAATTAATGAAGAAAATAAAGAATTTTTAATGCCTGTTAAAAATGTAATGAGAAGAAAATAAGTGATTAATAAAATAAAATAGATAAATTCAATGCAAGTTTTTAAAAAATAACCTAAATAATAAGTACTGCATGCTCAAGTACAAATTCCTCTCAGTTATTAGAATTTACTACTAATGCGTAAATTTATAATATAAGCGATAAACTTATTATTAAATATCAAAGTCAGAAGGAATAAAAAAAGAAGTAAATTAATCAAACTTTAATTTAGGAACTGTAAATTATATTATATATATATATATATTAGGGTTGCAAGTCATTTTAATAATTACAAATGATCGATACAAATATAAATTCAAAAAATATAATTGCAATTATAACAATTTATGGAAACAATACAAAACACAACTCTTTGAATTATAAAAGCAGTCAACGAAGTTGTAAAAACAGCCATACAAAATAAAGAGTAAGGCACCAGAAGACTAACCTATTGATCAAAGAAAAAGGAGTGAGGTACAACCAACTGCTGCTCATAAAATAATATAGAAACTAAATGAATTTCTTCATGTTCATCGGAGCTAGTTGCAATCTCTTTTTCTCCTCGATGAGTTTTACTAAGTGAGAACACGAACTACCAAAGAATCAAGGCTCTTAGACAGTAAGCCTAGAATAAGACACATTGAACTGGGGAAGGAGATAGAAAAATTCTAATCTAGGATCTTAGCCACTGACATGCTGTGATTTTATGCCATCAATCAACTTGATCCAATCAGTTACTTAGTTCCTAAAGATGAGATCATTTGGTTCATTTCTTCAGGTTAGTCACCAGGCTTCTTGTGCCGTTACCATCATATGCGAGGTAAATTTTTTTCTCTGCAACAAATCTATCATCTCGTGAGAAAATTTCTGAAATTGAAAAGAGAAGACACATTTTAATAATCCACAAAGAGAAGATTTAAGATTGGAGAAATTAAACAAAGTCAATGCACTATAATGTGGTTGTTGTCTTCAAATTTTTCTATGACACCATTTACAAAGCATATGGTATATAGAAAGAGAGACACTTTCTTCTTATATTCAATGCTATGTCGTTGTCCATTGCCTACCATATAAATCCTTGACTTTGGGTTTTAAAACTAATGTCAAACAAATATATATCATTTTGGCTTGGGGTTTCTTTAACAATAATAAAGTATTCTAGAAAGTTTTGGAGGAAAGAATTTGGTACTTCTCATGGGCCAAAGGATCTGGTCTTTTTAATTATGGCATAAAGAAAGATTAGGCAGTGTATTGAGAAAATGTTGGTGCTGCATTAATTGCTTTCTAAAGAGTCTTGGGCTAGTTGATTGCACCTAATCAATTATCTGCTCAAAAGGGAGTAGTAGTTAAGTCGTCTTCTACTGACCATTCAAAGACTGACTGATGAAGAAGGGAATGAATGTTGTCCTTGCAAGCGAGAGTACGTTACGTTGTTATTGATTATTCCTTAAAATTTGTTGTAATTGTGAGAATCAAGATCCCAACCATATCTATTTCTTTAGGTGACTTAACTAATTGTATGGCTTTGTCAGTTCCTCAGTCGTAAAGTATTTGTTACAATTTCATCTATTTGAGTATAATGATTTGTGGTAAGTTAAGACTTCACAGAACAAAGTTAATCAATCTTTTAAAAGGAGATGCTTCGCTTTTCAATTCTTTTTTTTAGTTAAAATTAGATCCCAAATTTTTTGAGTGAGCACTAATTGAGAGTCCAAGGTATGAAACTAGTTTTGCAACCAAGCATACTTGCCAGATGGGAAGAGTCCTTTAATTTACATCAATGATATTTTTTCTCGAAATTAATTATAAGAATCTAGAGGACCTACTCAAAACGTCGTAGGATTCCTCATATTTATCAAATTTTCCTCATTTGGAAGGGTGAATATTAAAACGATCTTACAGGTGATTGATTTGCAGGTTGGAGTCAAAAATATTGATCTTATTAACCAATTTTGAACGTATAGCTTCGGAATAAAATATAGAGACTTCTGTTGCTGAAAAGAACGAAGGGAAAAAGAGCTTAATCCTTTTCTAATAGCAAAATTAATTTATTGTATATCCCTTCACCAATATTGTCTTGGAAGTCGTCGATATGCTTTCTTTGATCCAAAAATTCCATTTCATTCCAAAATTCATTTTGTTAAGGGGGTACATGATAAGTTTGTGTGATACATTTTAAAATATTTTTAGGTGCAATTTGAAGAGAACTGCTTCTATCCTATTTGCCTTAGCGTGAAAAACAATTTCGTTAATAATGAGGACATCTTTCAGGTTGCACCATTCTTTTATGAAAGCTATTTGTTTTTACTAATAAGGTGCTGTAATTCTCTTTAGTTTGCTGAATAAACTTTTGAAATAATTTTATATGAAGAGAAAATAAAGGTGATAAGTGCTATAAACGAAATTTTATTGTTTTTTAAAGATGAAAGGTAATAAATTATGCTCAAAAGGAATCCACAGAATACAACTGCAAAACCTGGCTACATGAACATAAGAAACCAATTAATCATAGAAGCTTACACATGATATGATGCTCTAAATACTAGAACAGAAAATTGAATCTCCTGACAAGCACTCGAAGCAGATTGGAGGGGAAATTGAAATTCAGTAATTCCTTTTGTATTTTGCATTCTCATAGTCTATGATCCAACATTATTCTTGTTTTTATTTTGAACCATTAATCTTACATTTTTCTCCTTACCATAATGTATACTTGCCAGAACTCAGAGCTAATTTGGCTGTTTTTAAATCGCGTTTATGCATATATGTTACCTGCTCAGCCCATTTCACAATCTTAATCTAATAGTTTTCTAAGCATTGTGTTTCACTAATTCTTAAAGCTTGGCTCCAAAATATATATATTTGAGAAGAAACAATTAGATAAAAGATGGTTTAATGTTTTAGGAACTTGATTGCAAAGCTTACAATTGAGGTTGTTAGAGATGTTACCTTTAATTCTTTCTAAATTTCTTAGTCTCTGCTTTATTGCTATCAAAAATATAAAATAAGCTTTAGAATAATTTTGTTTAAGCATACCAACTTCCTCTAAGGACCATATATGTTGGTGCTTTGGATATCTGCAAACAAGATTTGTGATTAAAGATTTTGGAGCTTTGCCTATTCCAATTTACCTTATCTTTATTTTCTAAGTTGGGTTTGTAAGGAGGAGAGCTCATGATTGAATTAAATTCTTTGTATTTCACTACAAAAAATGAACACAATCCGCGACATTTTATTGGTAAAATGTTGCAGATTTTTGATACTTTTTGCGATGTTTTAGGAATAGAATGTCGCGAAATAGAATCTGCGACGTTTTATTGAAGAAAACGTCGCAGAAGGCCTTGTTAAAACGTTTTTCTGCATGAGCAATACGACGTCGTTTGGTTTAAAACCAAACGACGTTGTTGTGTGTTTGTTAAAACGTCGCTCGCAGTCTCCTTCTCGCCTCTCAACCCCCCAACACCTGTGCTGCCGCCGAGCTTCTCCTCCCTCCTTCTAACATTCTGACAGTTTCCACTACATGAAAATTAGTCACTTCGGTTTGGGCTTCTCTCCCTTTTCTTCGGTTTTAGCTGGTAAGGTTCATTTTGTATAATGCTCATTTCTATGTCCTACTTATTTCCGTTGTGCAAGAATGTGAATTTCCTCTTTGTCTTCCTCTTTCTAGTGCTCAACAAAGAAAAGTGTCATTGACAATCAGCAACGCCAAGTAAGTTTGCAACTTGAATTAATTTGGGTACTTCTTCTCGTACTCTTTCTGGGTTAATTTATCTCTGCGGTGTAGAAATTTGATTGTTTAAAGCTTTTTTTGCTCTTATTGTTCATTCATTAGTGTAGTGCACTATTAACTCTTCTAACTTTTTGAACTTAGTTATTTTACACCTATATATAAAATGTCAGCTGAATTCCAAAATGTGGGCGCAGAAGGTTGAAGTTGAAGTTAAATGGTTTGATCATGTTGTTAATGCTGAGCTTATTACTAAAATTATAGATGATGTCCCTATAAATGCCACTTATTCTATTGTCGTACAGTTTGTCAATGAAGATGTAGTTGAATAAGAAATTGTGGTTGTAAGAAACAATACAATTGATCTAACTATGTAAAGAGAGAATGTATCTATTGATGTACAGATTAGAAAGGAGTTTAACTTAGGTTTGGATGATGAAGTGTTGGTAATCTTTAAGTATTTTGTTGTTTTTTGAAAAGGGGAAAACTAAAGTAAAAGAATAGATGGTAATGTTTGTAATATATAACTGAAAAGGGGAAACCTAAAAAAAAATTGTAACATAATATGGAGATAATAACAATGGGAATGGTGTATAAGAAAAAAATATGGTAAATCATTTTAAGTTAAATGACACCTACATTTTTAAAGAAAATGATGGTTCAAATGTTGATAAGGGACTAAGACATAAATAAAAATTTTTAAATTCAACCCTAATATGAAAAAGAATGAGATTGAGCTTAATATATTATTTGACGATTCTAACAATTTCAAGGAAGTACTTCACAAGCTTGTTGTTCATAAAAGAATGAAGATTGTTTTCACTAGAAGCACCAAATGGTTTATAGGAGTCAAATATGTGAGTAGGTTTTGCAAATATGATAGATAGGCCATCTTTACAAGAGATTTAAATAGTTTTAGGTAATTATTTTTAATTTTCTAGTTATTATCATAATTATTTAGAAATCATTGGTATTGTAAACTAACTACTTACATATACGTATGCAAGGAAGAGTTTTTGAGCAAAAGCACACGTG
>JANQAP020000083.1:688658-709505 GCA_026874005.2 Erythroxylum coriaceum
GGCGTGCAGCTAGATGCAACAAAACCTTGAGGTCTTGGGTTCGAGTCGTGGACTCACCCTTGACCAAAGAGGACAATTCTGATTAAGGTTGGATGCCGCGGTATCACCCGCAAACACACGCCGCCGATCTAAGGGCGGGGTGTGGGGTCCAACACACACTCAAGGGTTTGATGCCTCTCCTTTACCTATACAAAATGCATTTCGTTTAGGCATTTATTTCCAAATTAGGAAATAAGGCATTAAAACTACATATTCAGTTTAACCGAATTTGAGATTTGTATTTAATCGTGTAACACACATGTTAATCATATTTCTACTTACTTCCATAAGCTAACCTATTGGTCACCATTTCCAAATATAACTTCAAAAGTCACGTAAATACCATATTTTATCCATTCTATCTTAACAATTTCTTCAAAACACAATCTCACCTAGTTTAATTCACCATATCATAATCATGCATGATGAGTCATGGTTATGACCCATGTCTAAGATCCATACCTCCATTTTTTCCTTAATTTTTATATAGCAAACGTTCAAATTAGGTTTTGAGGTCTTTTAGACATTTGTTCTCCTATGTCTCTAGTTTCTATATCATTTAAAATCAAGCCATTTCAACTTATAAATCGTGAAAAATGTTCCAAATATCACAAGCTATTCTAACATAGGGGTAGTATCAGGTTACCATTTTAAATCTCAAATTTCAATATCATTCATACCGAATTATGTCTAGGTTGCTTCTAGATATTTTTATTAGTATGTCTTAAGGTTCAGCTCCAATTGGAATCACCCAATTTGAAAGTTTGTAGGCCGAATTATGGCTAAAACATTGGGACTGGTTCAAGTTAACCTAAGACAGAATCCCACTACGCATTCCTCTCTTGTCATATTTAACTAATTCCATACAAAGAAACATCAAAGTAATACCAAGACAACATTGATCTTAAACACATCCATCTCACTTAATAAAACATATAAAAATTTAGAAATTTAAGCTAGGAAACCTACCACTGTTCCTCCAATCTTTTGAGTATTTGATTAAGACTTCAAGATTTCTCCAAATCACCATCAAATTCCATCAAAAATGACTACCCTCTTCTTCCTCTCTCCTTGGCTTCTCTTCTTTTCCCTTTCATTTTTTCTCTCTCACGTTACTCTCTCATCACTCTCACGTTTATATAGAAAGAATGAAGCAAAATGTCTTAAGTTTTGCTTTTTATACTCATTTAATGGATTACACATTTCACCTTCCTATTTGTCATCACTAATGACTCGTCAAATACATATCATCATCTCATTGGTCATCTCTAATGACTCATCAATCTACTGATATCATTTAAAAAGAACAAATTACCCTTAATTAGAACAAAAAGACCAAATTACCTTTTAATGTTTTTAATTGACCGACTAACTGAATTAAATCCCGAAAACATTCCACAATCATCTTATTTTCAAATTGACCATGAAATACTCTAATTAGGGTAAATACTTATTGATTGGATGCTTTTAAAATTTTTTAATGGGTTTAAAATCATCAATACCCATTATTTTCTAAAAAGGAAATTTTTGTCTAATAATTTCAGATTACCCGAATTCTATTTAAACAACCTCTGTTTTAACCTGTTTCAATTCCTGTCAAATCCAATCCTAATTTTGGAGCTTTTCATCGTATTTGAAATTATTAGGTAACTTTTTGGTTGCCAGAAAGAATTTTCAGATTGAATCCAAATATCACTGAAATAGTCCAGATTTCATTCTAAAATATCACCTAAATCTCCAAAGCATATTTTGCAACTTTTAAAACTCATTCGGACTCATTTCGTAGCTTTTTGGAGTTTTCAAAAAAAAATTGAAAAATTTCCAGTTGAGTCCAAAACCATCTTTGGTCTATCCGTGATCTTCGTTATAACCTCAATAATACATTTAAACGCTTAAATTATTCTAGTACACTATAAATAAAGCATACGCTATAAAATGCATGTACAATATATTACACAGTACAATCATTAAACTAGGATATTACAATGTCTCACTAACTGATGCAAGAAAACTAAAGTGTTATAACAAAGTTATCAAAGATAACCATAAAGACAAGTGGATCAATACGATGATAGATGAGATCCAGTCTTTGCATGACAACCACACCTTTGAGTCGGTTAAATTTCCCAAAGGTTGAAAAGCACTAAAAATAGGTTTTCAGGACTAAACATAAGGAACATAATCCAACATCGAGGTCTAAGACAAGGCTTGTTATTAAGGGGTCTAGATTTTAAATAAAATTTTCTTTTATAATTAACATGACCTCTATTCATTTACTACTTGGTTTAACAACTATTCTTGACTTAGAAATTGAGCATATAGACGAGAAAACATCCTTTCTTCATGGTGATCTAGATAACGAAATCTATATAGAGTAATCAAAAGGTTTTAAAGTGAAAGGTAAAGAAGATTATGTTCGCAAACTAAAGAAAAGTCTTTAAAACTTGAAGCTGGCTTCGAGACAGAGGTATAGAAAATTTGAAACAGTCTTAAAGGAGTATGGTTATATGAAGATCACTTCAGATAGTTTTGTTATTTTGCAAAAGATTTTTTCTAATGATTTTATTGTTCTTTTACTCTATATATTTGATATTCTTATAATTGGAAAGAATGTTTGCAGGATAAATGAATTAAAGAAACAATTGGATAAGACTTTTTTAGTCAAGGACTTGAGTGCTTCAAAGAAAATGTTAGAATTTTCTATTACTCAAAATAGACGAGTAAGGAAGCTATGCTTATTATAAGAAATTACATTTAAAAGGTACTTTAAAAATTTTGCATGGATAAGGCTAAGAAAGTAAGTAGTCCTCTTGCTCCTCAGTTCAAATTGAGTAGCAAGCAATGCCCTACTACTGATCTAAAAAGAAGGAAATGAGCTAAACTCCTTATGCTTCATCATTAGAGAGTTTAATGTATGCAATGGTATATACTACACCTGAAATTCACTACAATAAAATGGATATTTAGTGACAAAATTTTTCATCGCTAAACGCCCAACAATCGTCACTAATACTAATTAGCGACAAATTATTTTCATCGCATAAATTATTGCAGAATCCTATTAGGTAAAAATTATAGGCGACATTTTCACCAAACCATCACTAACTATTCTTTGCTATGAGTTTCGTGCGAAGCGAAAATAGATAGGTGATGATATACCAATTTTTTGGTATGCTTAGCTTTTATGGTAAAAAGCTATTAGCTATGGTACTAGGAATGTAGATAAAAAAATTTTACAACGTTTCATGTGGCATAGCTAATGATTTTTAGTGATGAAAGGTAAGCGTAGCTAAAGTTATTAGTGACGATTAGGTAGGCGTAGCAAAATTTCTTTAGCTATGTTTTTTGAAATGTAGCTAAATTTTATTAGCGAAGATTTGGAAATCATAGCCAAAGCTTTTTAGCTATATTTTAAAATTTTTGATCATATAAATTATTACTAAATATTTTATCATGTTAATTATAATTATTGATGACATTTTTAATCCATGTTATTGTTTATAATATTTTGACTTTTTGTTTTATAATTTATTATTCAAAAATATAATAAAAATAATAAGAAATTAGAAGCATTATATATAAACAGCTAAATATCATTAAATGTTAATTAGAAACATTAACAAAAATACTTATGCACAAAATAAAAAAATATAAGTATACTAACATTAGTTTAATGACTAAGAATCGTTTTCATTGTCACTACTTACATAATTCGAACCAAGTAATTTTTTGACCATCTTTTTAAGCTTGGCCAACTATTTTCATTACGTTACAAGCTTTGTTCATTACGTTCTAACTTAGCCTTAAGTGACTGGTTCTCCTATTGAAGACACTCAACATATGCTGGTGTTGATCAGAATGAAGTAATTGGCTTAGGCCCAAACTTAAGACCTTTGATGTAGTTAGA
The DNA here is from genome assembly GCA_026874005.2 of Erythroxylum coriaceum. Taxonomy (NCBI): domain Eukaryota; kingdom Viridiplantae; phylum Streptophyta; class Magnoliopsida; order Malpighiales; family Erythroxylaceae; genus Erythroxylum; species Erythroxylum coriaceum. The sequence continues at coordinate 692,605 of JANQAP020000083.1, forward strand.
TCTTGTACCAAGCAACTTATTGCAAATGTCATCTACACTGAGCTCATTTTTGTCAAACATTAATGTTTGCAACAACTCTTGCATCTTATTCTAAAATTTAATCAATATTCAGTTCAAATATTATTAGTTAGTAATACATGAATAAATAAACTTAAATTTAAAACAAATTTTTATACTTACATAATTATTTTGCACTTCTTCAGACATCTAGCCTTCACCTTTGATCGTTGTTTTCTGAAATGTGTAAGGTTTAATATTTAACCTCGATAATCCACAAGTGTATAGGTCTTTCACGTAGTACCTAAGGTGTCGATCCCACGAGGAGGGTTAATCTAATCCTAAAATCTAAGGCCAAAACAATGCGCAATATTCAAAATCTAACAAAACCAAAAATAGGCATGCAATTCAAATCAAAAATTAATCACAAAATTTTAACAAATTAGCAATTGCAATGCACACACTCAAGAATCGACCTAAAGAACTACCAAGTGAGAGAAAGGGGAATTTTTACCTATCTTTAACACTAACCTAATCGATTGTGAATTATTGGATCATTGTTCCTAGATGATCTTAGGATTGATTACTCTCTCTCAAGTTATAACCATTAACCATAAATTATAAACCCTAATTAGATAATGAAAAATTGCAATTTCTCAATTAACAATCTATATAAACCCTAATTAGATCTAAATTTTTTCAATAGACTACTGGGAACCTACGTGAGATCTCTCTTCCCACAATTACCGATTTGATTAATTTCTCATTCTTATTAAATCACCTAACTCTCGTTACCTTGATTTAATTATTTTTCATTCGATTCACCCTCTTAGTTTATTACCAAATTATGCAATCTCAGAAATCAATCACAATAAATCCAAATAACATAAAATAATCAGATTTTTATTAAATCAAAGATAAAAACAACCCAAAGGTGAGTCTAAACATCCTCAACATTCACAAAATCCTATCATCAACGATTATTCCAATTCTATACATTAATATAATCGAAAATACATTGGAAACAAGATCTGAATGGATGATGGAGGTAGCAACGTTGGGAAACCTCCTATTCCAGGAAGTTCTTCGCATCGACTTCTTCTCCGCTTCTTTCTTCCTTCTTCTCTTTCTCACTCTTTCAATGAACTCTCTCTAGGGTTTCTCAATGGTGGCCAATGTAAAAGACCCCCGTCTTCTTTGTTTTATGCTTTATATACCTTTTGTGTTTTGGGCAGCCTTAGGGTTTCTTTGAGGTTCGAAAGGTCTAAAAAACTCCCTCAAAACTTGGCATTTTTTAGTGTCTGCGTGTCTACCCGATGCAGGCTATGATTATGGCCCACATCTGAGTCTTCTGTCATGATCATAGCAATCAGACCATGATCGTGGGCCGTGTCCTGGGCTTTTGTCATGATCGTGGCTGTTGTGCAATAATCGTGGGCCTTTGTTTCGACCAGAGTGTCTCCAAAACTTCTTCGTTTTTCAATGTTGACCCTGAAACACTAGCAAACACATCAAGGTACCTCAAAGACATAATAATTAAGTTCATAAACTTGTACAAACCCATAAAAACACTTAAACACAATTAATTAACAAACTAACACAATTCTAGCCTAAACACATGCTAAATGATTAAGTTAACAATTTAAAACATATCAAACTAAGTCTTAAAACACTATGCAATTCACATTTATGAACATCTCCACACTTAGCCGTTTGCTTGTCCTCAGGTAAACAAAACGACAAACACACAACACACAATGTAGTAATGAGATAACAGCTTCAACTTCAAGAGATAAATTTAATTTTAAACACAATCATTCAAGTTATATCAAGTCATTAACATGCAAAATCTGCATCTAGGGACTTTAAACTAAATATACATATTAATCCAGATCCAAATGTTAATTTATTTTCCAATTGCATACACATATTAATAATTCTTTGTTCATTTAAATTCTGTAACTACTCCTAAGTACGTTTTCACAAAAAGTCAAACTATTACAAGCTGGGAAGGTTTTTTGTTAGAAAACACTTCTTAAAAAAAAGGACCTAGTCTTTTACTTTGAGGTAAACAGTGGTGATGAATGTTGATCCGATTACTCGACTAAGTCATTTGTTTAAGCTGCTTAGTTAAGACGTCATTATAGCCTCTTGAAGCAGAGGCACACACTTGTGATGCATGTCTATCTGATTACTCAGCTACATCAAGTTCTCAACTGGCTACTAGCTCTATTCATAACCTGAAGGTTAGCAGAATATTAATTTATTTAAAATTAACAAACACAATTTTTTATTACCTACCTTATTTCTTTAGCTACTCATTTCCATGAAAAAATACTAGCAAAGCTACTTAAGTTAAAAGATCTCAAATTATGAATAAATGTGACAATTTAGAGAGCTAGAACTTAACATTAAATCCTAATTAAGTTGTATATTTAACCAAAGAACCCAATTCACTAATTTTACAAGCTAATGATTCTTCACAACCTAACAGATTGTGTTCAAAATTAAATCAATTCCAATCCATCTAAGCCATTAACACATTCACACGATTCATAAAATGCAACCTAGCAACTATCATATAATATGCAAAATTCACATTCAAAGCAAAACATATAACCCTCCCCACACTTGAAAAACACATTGTTAGAAGGGTACACAAACACACCAGGGAAAAATAAAACAAAATATGAAGAACATAAGAAGAAAATACTAATAAATATGGAAATAAAAGAGAACACAAAACTGTCAAGGTGACTGAGGTAGTGATAGTGTCAAAGATGGAGACCAAATGCGCTTGATGTCAAGCTGGCTTTCCTATCTTATAATTGATTAAGAGAGAGTAAGAGAGTTAGTAATCCCAGATTATTTCAAATCATTAAAATTTTATTTTTAAAATTTGAAACAAATCAAATACGTAACAATTTAAACTTAACTACCAAATGTGCTAATTTATGATCATTAGCTTGACCTTGTATTATTGGAAATTCAATCGAGATCAATGATGAGTGGCTTACTTCCACCCTTTTTATTCAAGATCAGTTTTGTAGCCTGTATGTAAGCTACAAATTTCAAAATGAACAGAAGGACAATATTGATAAAGTTGAGAAAACTAATTAAGCTTAATAATTTCCTTTTTTGAGTAAACTGTCAACAAAACAAAGAATAATGAAACTCCCTGAATCTTTTGTCGAATCCAATGGTTTTTCTTGTAAGAAGGTGAGTTGCTCTCTTTCTTCCTTAATCACCTTCATCTCTTCTGCTTCTTCTGCTTCACGAATAGAGACTTTCGTAGCTTCTTCAAACTCAATGTATGTTGTCATCTGTTCTTTGTCTTTTTTTTCTTTAGAAGATTCAAACACATCAATTAACTTGAATGAGCTACTCTCTTTCCAATTCTTTAATAATGTTGAATGTCACTTAGTCATCATTAATCTAAAGGATAAGGTTCTTTTCATGGACATCTACCAAATATTTTTTGATGTTCACACATGGTATATCAAGAACTGGTGAATAATAGGGAGGGTTGGCATTCTTTTCTTCATCCTCTTTCTTCATCTCTTGGTCTTTAATAAAGTGGGGTTTAGTTTATTTTTCCACTGATCTTTCTAGCTCTCCCCTATTCTTAGGTGCGATAACCTCATATTGCTCTCTTTGATGTATTTCCATATTACTTAGAGAGTCTTCCACACTTCTTTTACAAAATTTACGAAAAAAACTGTCTCACTTGAATCTCTAAGTTGTAAATAGACAAGGCATGATTTGTTACTTGCTCAATTTGCTCCTCTAGCTCTTCTGGCCCTATTCCATATCTGCGAGCTTATCCAGGATCTTGTCCAATTTAAAATCTCATGAATTGGACTCATCTTACTAAAATCCTAATAGGTCTTGATGTCCTAAGTGAGTCCTTACATTGTTAGACTAATAGAAATTTAGGTGGTTCTGCCACCCCGAAGTGTACATGTTCCAATAAGGATCGTTATTTCCCCATCCATAATATGCCTCATTGTGGTTCACAAAAGTTCCTTACTCCCCCATTGTTCTTTCCATTTCTTCTTAGCCTTTAGCTCTTCAGATGTCTCATTATCACTTTAAGATGTCTTATTATGTCTTTACTTTATGCCCAAAATTTCTTTCTCTTATTTTATTTTTTAAAACAAAAGAAAGTAAAAAAAACCTCAGACTAAAAAACTAAATCTATCACCTCCCCAACAATGGAGCCAAAAACTTGATCTTGGATTTCTAATATGTGTAAGTTTTAATATTTAACCTCAATAATCCGCAAGCGTACGAGTCATTCATGTAGTACCTAAGGTGTCAATCCCATAAGGAGGGTTCATTTAACCCTAAAATCTAATGCCAAAATAATGCACAATATTCAAAATGTAACGAAACTAAAATAGAAATGCAATGCAATTAAGTAATTCAATTCAAGAATCAATCATGAAATATTAACAAATCAGCAATTGCAATGCACACACTTAAGAATCGACTTAAAGAACTACGAATTGAGAGAAAGGGGAATTTTTACCTATCTTTAACACTAAACTAATCAATTATAAATTATTGGATCATTGGTCCTAGACAATCCTAGGGTTGATTACTCTCTCTCAAGTTATAATCATTATCCCTAATCAGATTATGGAAAATTACAATTTTTCAATTGACAATCTATCCAAACCCTAATTAGATTTGAAGTTTTCCAATAGACTACTGGGAACCTACGTGAGATAGCTCTTCACACAATTACCGATTTGATTAATTTCTCGTTCTTATTAAATCACCTAACTCTTCTTAGCCCAATTTAATTATTTCTCATTTGATTAACCCTCTCAGCTTATTACCAAATTATGTAATCTCAGAAATCAATCACAATGAATCCAAATAATATAAAACAATCATATTTTTATTGAACTAAAGATAAAAACAACCCAAAGGTGAGTTTAGACATCCTCAACATTCACAAAATCCTATCATCAACAGTTATTCCAATTCTATATATTAATAAAATTAAATATACACCAGAAACAAGATCTGAATTGATAATGGAGGCAGCAACGTCAGGAAACCTTCTGTTCTGGGAGTTACTTCACGTCAACTTCTTCTCCACGTCTCTTTTCCTTCTTCTCTTTCTCAATCTCTCGAAGAACTCTCCCTAGGGTTTCTCAATGGTAGCTGATGCAAAATCCCATCTTCTTTGTCTTATTCTTTATATACCTTTCATGTTCTGGGCAATCCTAAGGTTTTTTAAGGGTCCAAAAGGTCCAAAAACCTCCCTCAAAACTTGACATTTTTAAGTGTCTGCACATCTGCTCGACTCAGGCCACAATCGTGGCCCTGCAAGTCAAGATCGTGGGCCACATCTGAGTTTGATGTCAGGATCGTGGCAATCAGGTCACGATCGTAGGTCGTGTTTTGGGATTTAGTCACGATTGTGGCATATGGGCCATGATCGTGGGCTAACTCCAATACGTATGTCATGATCACGGATGTTGTGCTACAATCGTGGGTCGTTATTTCAGCCCGAATGTCTCCAAAACTTTTCCGTTCTTCGATGTTGACCATGAAATACTAACAAACACATCAAGGTACCTCAAAGACATAATAATTAAGCTCATAAACTTGTACTAACCTATAAAAACACTTAAACACAATTAATGAACAAACTAACACAATTGTAACCTAAACATATGCTAAACAATTAAGTTAACAATTAAAAACATATCAAACTAAGCCCTAAAACACAATGCAATTCACACTTATCAACCTTCCTATAGTGTGTCAATTTATGGATCACACTTTTCTCCATATAGCTCTTTCTGAATCAGTTACATGAAAAAAAATCAAAACATAATAAATAATATTGTATTTACTAATATAATTATAACTTGTACATAAAAAAACTTACAAATTCATTTTGCATGACAATAAATGATTTGGAGCCTTAGTTGTGAGGAGTTTCATTTTTCTTCTATTAACCTTGTCCTTCTCACACTTTTCCTAAATGAAGGAAAAAGCAGTCATTAAATCATCTAACAAGATTAGTTGAAGCAAATGTGAAGTGAAAGAAAACGAACCTAAACATTGGGAAAGACTCAATAATCACACAAACTGTTACAATTTTCCTAAGACATCCGTTCTAGAATAAGTCTCCTTGCCTCCTCATCAGAAGGAAAATATTTGTAATATTTATATGTTCGATAACGACGATCTTTGGTCTTTTGTTTCAAAATTAAAGTGACATAACATCAGGGTTGTTGATATCAATGATATTTAGCTTTATCTGTAAACAACAATTAAAAATGTAATTAATCTTTAAATAAGTAAAAAATATTGCATATAATTAAATAAATTTAAATTTTAATGAAACTTTGTGTAAAGCATTATGTAGCAAGTTGTCTTCTTTCAACTAGTTAGCATGCATAAAGCAAGGCAATTCAGTTCTAGCAATTATGCCTAAGTCACTAGACAATTTTTCCATTTGAATCTTTTTTACAAGACGACCTTACGAGGTATCAATATGTAAAGACAACTTACTAGTCATTGTAACTCACAACCTTTAATTATACCTCTACATCTTTTTCTGGTGGCGATATTGGAACCTGACAACAAATGAATAATGATAAGTAAATATGCATTAAACATGTAAATATATATTTGAGCATAAGTCTAATTATAGGTGTTAAAGATTAAAACATCTTCAGATCCCTCAGTACTAATTGAGGCAGATGGAGGTTGTTGCTGAGCTAGTTCATTGGTGGATGAGGTCAATTGTTGTTATTGGCTAAGATCTTATTAATGTGGTTGTTGTGGGGGAGGATTTGATTGGTGTGGTTGTTGTTGATTGAGGAGAACTTCGTCACTTGCCACCTTCTTTCCTTTGTTTCTACCAGGTGATATATATTGGATATCTATAACTCAAATATAAACATAACGCATAAACATAAGTCAAATATCAGCAATACACATAAACATAACTCAAACATCAACAACCTATATAAGCATAAGTCAAACATCAACATTCTACATAAACAAAACTTAAACGTCAACAGTTCGCATTAACATAAATCAAATATCAACAATATGCATAAAAAAACTCAAATAATCCATATAAATATAACTCAAACAGCAACATTCTAAATTAACATAACTTAACATAAACAATGCGCATAACCATAACTCAAACAACAACATTTCGTATAAACATATCTCAAACGACAACATTCTGCATTAACATAACTCAAGTACTAACAATACGCATAACCATAACTCAAACATTAACAATTCATATTAACATAACTCAAACATCAACAACCTGCATTAATATAACTTAGACATCAACAATGTGAATAAATATAAGTCAAATATCAACAATACGTGTTAACATAAGTGAAATATCAACAATACACATTAACACTACTTAAACATCAACCATACATTTCAAACAATATAAATGACAATTTTATTACCTTCAATAATCATGATCAGGATCTTAAATATCATCATCATTAATTATATTATGATTCGATTCTTCATCAATTATATAATTAATATAATGTTGTATGAATGTATAGATAATATTTGTAACTAGTATAATGATTTATAAATATATAGATAATAGATAAATTTTCTCATATCTTACTTATGTAGTATATTAGTCTATTTCATCATAATTCTTTATTTATTATATATAAATTTGTCGCTAAAGGTCAACCCAAATGGTAATGGGCACCATCTACTGACGAATGTCTAAATTGTTTCCTAATGTTATATTTCCTCCTAATTAATAACAAATGACATTGTTTTTTTAGTTTATTAACACGAAAATGAAGCTCTCTTCCTTTTCATGTTAGCTATTATGTTTCCTCTTGGTTCACCGTTGAAGAAGTGTCATCTCCTCTATTATGGTCGTCTCTTATGTTGTGGTAGTTACGAACAAAGGATTGTCGTGTCCTCTATTAGTACTACTCTTCTTTTTTGCTTTCAAGAACCCTCCTTATGTTGTGGTTTATTTTTCTAATATGTTTTGCAATTTATATGAGTTTTTGTTCTTTTGATGGTGTATAGGTTTTTATTTGTGTTTTTTTTGTATGTCTTTGTAAGATATTGAATTTTGTTTCTGTGTTAGTTGTGTATGGGTTGACGTCTTTGAGGAAAGCCTGTTAATTGTTTAATGAAAGGTTTGATAAAGTATTTAACTTTTGCAAGGGATGTTTATGTATGTTATTATATATGCTAACTTCTTATCTTTTCTGCTAGTTTGTTATTATGTATGTAACTTAAGCTCTTGTATTACATGTTTAATATAAAAAATCTTTTCCTAAGTATTCATCAATAGGATCAACTGTATCTTAAACAAGAGAATTGGTTTAAATCTAATGTTGGTTCAAATCTAATGATAGACTTAAGACATATTTTAACTCTTATTGTTAAAAGACCAAATCTTTTAACATGTACACATTTCAATTTATTGAAAATATATTTTATGGAACCTTATATACAATGGACTAACTCAAAACTAACCAGCTAATTATTAAGAAAAATTAAAGCTAAATCATAATTACTTAACTATTTACTTTACAAGATTTTGTAAGGGATGTTTATGCATTCCCTAAACATAGTATATACACACTTAACATTCTCAACCTTATCATATGAACTAGTCTCACTTAATAGATCATAAAATCATTATTGCTACAATGTTGGAACATTCAAATAAGAATCTTTTATTGACTTTTCAGAATAAAACTATTAATATTAATTCATTACGGAATGCTAATGTGGTGACTAGTTTTTGATGGCAAAAATAAGCTCTGCTAGGAGGAATTTGGAAAAATTCTCCCGAATGAAGAACAAATTGATGCAGAACAAATATCCTCATCAAACATTAATCTCCGCTTGCCTTCTATGATCGATTTTCTTCTTCAATATTTTTAGTACCATCTGAACTACCTCTCTTTCTTTATTATATGTATCTCATTTTCTATTAGCAAGTTATTATATGAACATTTAATTGTATATGCTATATGTTGTGTTAAGCTTCCTCTAATCTTCAAGAGAATATAGATGGAAATGGAGGTGGTGGCAATGTCCCGATGGTCTGTATAGGATTGAGGAAATCAGTTGTTTTGGAATAGTGGTTGATTACAAAAACTATGTTTGTTCATTATGATGATGCTAGAGTTTATCAATCGGGTATTCATGTGTTCAAATATAGGTTCCTAATACTATTTAATTTAGCTTTGATTGTTCTATACTTTTTGCTCATTAGGTGAAATGCATGGTACGTGTGGATCATCTAATATCGTCATCCATATTGCATTTGGGAAATTGTTCACTATATCTTTTACAAATTTAGTTAAAGCAAATAAGTTATTGGAAGAGGGCATCAATAAACTAGACCTAAGGAAAGATATTTAACTGTTTCAATTGATGGTTTGGAATTTGTAAGAAGCTTTCTTGGGAATCTAGATATTGGGAACCCTTTTATCGGATCTCCTGAGTCTAATGTCACTTGGAATATGAAAAAATAATTATTTCTTTTCCTTTTCAATAGAATATTAGGTGTAAAGCTTTATTTATTAATTTGTCTATAAGAATTGTTAAACTTTTGATTAACATCTTCTAGTACTTACTATGTATCATTATATTATATTGCTTACCATATTTCAATATTTATATGTATTATTATTTTATTCTTATTAATTTACATGTATTATTATTTTATTCTTATTAAATATTAATGGTTAAGAATAGTAGTTAACTTAAATTTATGATATTTTGATCTTATTAACATTAAAATTTTAGGTATGATTATCTTTTTATGTCCAAAAATATTTATTTTTCAAAATTTATATTACCTACCATATGTTTTACAACAATATGTTTTTAACTTTAAAAACATTTTACAATTATTATATACTCCATTCTATTTTGGTGAAATTTTTGTATAAACAGAGGTGTAGTACTATGTACAATAGGTAGAGTTTAAACAAATTTATAAAGTTTGAATGCATTAGCTATTTAAACAAAGTTATAAACAAGGCAAATGAAAAAATATGAAAAATCATATAAATTTCAATTATAATTAAACTTAGGATTATTAAGTACACTTAGCATTAAAATTTTTTCTTTTAAACATTATTATTTTAAAAATAATATCACATAAAAAATTCATCAAAATTCTCCAAAGAAATTATTGTGTATTATATATTATTTAATATTAACTTTTGGTGATGATTTTGCAATTCGTTACCAAAAACATCACATTAAGCGACAATTTAGTTGATCGTCACTAAAGGGTAGCCATCTAGTGACGAAATTTGTTACCCATCACAAAAAGTAGCTTCTTTTGCAATGATTCTCATACATCATCCTAAAATATATTCCTTTAGTGACAATTTTAGAAAACATCGCAAAATGTTAGACTTAAAGTGACGAATTTACAAAACATCACCAATAGGGGACTTTTAGTGATGATTTTGAGTTCGTTGCCAAAGAAATCATAGCCAAAAGTCCATTATGTTGTAGTGATTGTTTATGCAGTTGATATAGTGGTTCACTACCTTTCTAATCCTAACAATGATCATTGGAATGTTGACTTAAAACTTTCTTTTGTTGGTCATAAACCTATTTTAGTAGGCTTTACAGATGCTAATATAGCTAGAAGTGTTAATTATCGCAAGTCCACTTCTGAGCATTTGATTAATTTGGTAGGGGAGTTATGTTATGGCAATTTAGAATATAAAAATATGTTTCTCTCTCATTAACTAAAATAGAATTTATTGTAACTATTGAGGCTTGTAAGGAGTTATTTTGGGTTAAAAGATTTCTAAGAACTTGGTGTTCATCAATAAAAGTATATTCAATTATATGAAAATTAAAATGTAATTCATCTTAGTAAGAATTGCTCTTTCTACTTAAGATCTAAGCATATTGATACATGTTATGATTGGATAAATAAAGTGTTGGAAGTAACCTATTGTGCCTTGAGAAAGTTCATAATGAGGATAATGGTGCTAAGATGTTGACAACAACCATTACCAAAAGATAAACTTGAGACCTATGGATCGATTGTTTGCATATTGAACCCCTCCATATAGTCATAAGAGGGAGTTCATTAGGCCTTTTGGGTTTCACTCTTAAATGGAGAATGGCCCAAATATTATAAAACCCAATTTTGAAATTAAAAATATTAAGGAAAAGGATATAAAGAAAGCCTTAAAAATATCAGCAAACGTTGCTGCAAACTGGAAAAAAGTGCAAGAGGAGGTTATTTTATTCTTAGTGAAATACGCATACATAATGTTTTCTTCAAAGTTTAGCCTACATACCTTTTGACCAAAGAGATGATCGAGTGGCAATTTATAGTCTAATTTAGCTTACATGTTTTGTAGATATACCTGACATATTGTTCTTGATTTTATATGGTGTGGTTAGCCATTGAAGCTCTGTAACTTGTCCAAAATTTTATGAAAAGTAGCTCACCTACTTATAACAACTCCATCTACGCAATCTTGATCAATTGGTAATTTGTTTCCTAATTTAGATAAACTTTAGCTTCTACACTCATTGGCCTTTATTTCCTATATTGGAATTGATGTTTGGAGGTCTTTAACACGTGTAGATACGGTTGAATTTGTTACCCAAATAAGTTGAAATTCTTAACTTTATTTGATCTTCTATTTTATGTACCATATATTGTTGATCTATTAGGGTAAAGTAGGATTTTTTATCATTAAATGGTTGAGAATTAAACTAGTTGGACTATTGTAATCATTTTGGTGATAATGAAATTCCCTTTAAGTTACGAAAGAGATATTTCTTTATTAAATTACTGTGCCTATTGTTTATTGTTTTATTAATATTAAATGTAAATTTGGAGCCCTATTCTTATCAAGTAATTGCACTTTTATCTTTATTTGAAAAGTGTTGTCTTGATGAAGACATTTATAAGAAATGGAGGATGTGTGTAGAGTTCAAAGATTTAAATAAAGCACACTTTAAGGATTGTTTCTCTATACAATAGATTGACTAACTTGTGGATGTGACATCAATTTATAAGTGGTTGAGTTTTATATAAGCTTACTCAAACTATAAAAAATTACATTGTATGAGCTAGAATAGGAGAAGACTCTATTTATCACTCATAATATCCTCTAAAATGAAAATACATGTGAAAATACACTAAAAACTTGTCAATGTAGTTTTTAAGGACAATTAAGAAGAAAATAGAGCCCTATCTTGACAGTATAACAAAAAATACCATATGAGGATCCATTCATCTTACAGAACTGCATGAATGCTTTAAAATCTTAAGGAACACGACATCAAACTCAACTATGAAAATGCATATTTGGTATCTAAAATGGAAAGTTTTTAAGTTTCATAGTCATCTAGAGGATAATACATTAGGTCAATCCAAAGAAGATCACAACTATTTTGGAGATGACAGTTCTTAGATCTATAAAAGATTCACAATAAGTTAAAAAAAGAATCATCAGCTTGTGTTACCTATCCAAATTTGTGAAAAAGTATTTGCAATTTTTGAGTTGTTAAGTTTGTCAAAGAATTTTGAGTAGAATGAAGAACACATAAAAGTTATTGAAGAATAAAAGGAGTATATAAGAAGTCTGTCACTTTTGGTTACACTAATTAACGGGAAAGGGTAGTATTTTTAATTGAAAATTTTAGATGATTCAATGGGAGATAGCTAGTAAGAGACCTTAAGTAATTATGAAAGCAAAATCTTTCAGGGTCTAGTGAAGAGATATAAAGGCATATAGAAACTATTCCTATCTATTTTACTCTACTTGAAAGTGAAAAAGTTCCTTCGAATGAGAAGCACAGGGGATAGAGAAAACTAAAAATGATGGGATTTTTCAAATCATAACATAATATTCAAATCCACAACCAAATCACAACACAATATTCAAATATATACTCAAGTAAACAAAAATGATTCATTTTATAGTAGATTCATCATGACTAACTTGAGATTTTCTTGGAGTTGATATTGTTACCCTTAATTTGAACCTCTTTTTTTTAGTTATCATTTGTTTATTTATATTAAAAATTATATTTTGAGAAACTTGATTGATTTAAATATTTGAAATTGACTTTCACCCATCTACACAACATCAAAAAGTATAATATTATCGTTTAGGTTAAATAACAAATAACTAGTCAAAAAATTATAATTAAGTGACAAAGCATAAAATAAGTGTTTTTACTAACTCCTCCAAATGTTACTCCATATTCTTGAGCAGCCCGTTTACACATAAATATTTATGATTTTTAAAATTTTGAGGAAAAATAGAAATAAAAGTGAATATTCACTCATATTCCTAAAAAAATGAATATTCACTCATTACCCTCTTTTACCTTCTTAAGATAGACATTACAGTGCTTAATCTTGTAGATACCAATTGTCTAGCTCTTCTTCTTATACCATTGTCAATATTAGATGTAGGTAATTGATTTTTTGGTGGTATTCCTTATTTTCAGTGCATTATACATATACATTTGTAACAGATAATCAGACATTTAAATAACATTTGAAACAAATATAATTATAAATAAGTATATAATTAACTTAATCATTTTAAGTTGCCTCGAAGATTATTTCTTTTTTTTGCATCCTCTTTTATTCTGACCAACTTTATAACAATGTTGGCATATCATGAGTACTCCTACTTTGCTCAATTTTTTCAAATTCCATAGTTTTTTCATCTTTATCCCTTCTTTTATCTTTTTGGGTCTTCTAGACATCTTCTTAATTCAATGAGGCAATATGACCTGTAGGTTTTCAATATTTGGGAAATATTTTAGACCGAAAATGAGTCCTATAGCATATTAATAACTCTCCAAGCAGTATCCAAGCTTGTACTATCAATTTACTTATCCACAAATAGAAATAATCATTACAAATATTTGAATGTTCAACTTTTATTGATTGCTTACAAAATTCCATACGTTTCTACTTATTTTTAAATCTTCACTAAGAAGATTTAAAAGCTAATGCAAGATAGATAATTCTCTCCCTCAACCACAACTCAATATATGGGGTATATCTAATTATTTCCATTGATCACGCCCAAATGCAGCTAATAAAGTAACTTTAAGAAATGTCTTGAAAAAGTATCCATCTAATCCAATTATTTTACTATAACCACTAAGGAAACCATACTTCAAAGCATAAAATCCTACATAAAATCTTTTAATCATTGTCAATCCAAACTTTTATTCAAGCTTAGTTTGGATAATGAATTTTCCTTATTTATGAGCCTATCATAACTTTTGTTTATAAGATCATAATTTCTCATAATAACCTTTCATAGATCCTTTTAGCATCAGAATGCTTCCTATTTAGCCCTATAACATTGACATTTAGTCATTATAATGCATGCTTCCCCTCAAAATCATTTGTCATTAATTGAATTTTGCTAAGTTTCTCTATATTGTAATAACCGCAAGTGCACAATGTAGTTGTAGCTAGCACCAGTAAGTATGGGTCGATCCCACGAAGATGATGAATACTAGTAAAAATCGTTTTCCTATTATCTAGTCTACAAATTGATTTTGATTTTTAATTAAAAGAAATAAAATAAAAACAAATCAAGTAAAATAAAATAAGTAGAAACAAAGAACAGAGAAATAAGGAAGCATCTAGAAATTTATCGATATCGAAATTAATGTCTAGGTTTCAAATCCCCCTAAAACCTTTAACAAATTGATCCCTTATTATACAATAGTTTTATTGATTTATTGGATTGTTGAGATTTCTGTAAGATGCTAATAGCTAACCTTGAGTTTCCTAACAACTAATCTGAAGGTTTTCAGCCAAATTACTCAGGTTAAAGTTTATAGTATTCCTTTACCAATTTGTGAATCCCTCTATTAGGTTTGACCCTAATATGGAAGATTTATGTCATCCTATCTCTAAGGTTGCAATCAACTCCTTCCAGTTATAGTAAATCTATTCATCAATAGGATTTCTCAATCTCTAGGTATGAAATTAGATTATGATCTAATATTTTCGAGTCTAGTAAAACATAAATAAAACACGTAATTGGATCATAATATAACAATCAATCCAATTGCATTAATAAAAGAATCAAATTATATTAAATTATCAACATAGTGTTCACCTAACCTAAACACTAACAAGACATTTAGTTATACGTGATCGAACACGAAATCAAACATAAACTGAAAGAAAAACAAACTGAAAACAATAGGTTCATAATTCTAAATCTTCCTGATTGTCTTCTATCGAATATTCTTGTAAGGAAGAGGTTTGATCTTGTATTCCAATGGATCTTTCGATGATTTCTTCATGTTTTCCACTTCTCTGAACCAAAATCACCCTTGAGAACCATCTCCATGCCTGGAATTACCTCCTAAAGTCTGCTCCCCCTCTTTTACCACCAAAGATACTTTTTTATAGTAATTTTTAGGTTGTACATCAGCCCATGCATCACTAAAATCTCTGGAATTCATGATTTTGCACTGTCTAAGATAAGTGCACGACCTATTGCATGGTCATGCATCCCTTCTATGCTTCAAATCTTTATTTTATATCATGTTTTCATCCGAATTCTTCTCCTTTAAGTTCATGAAGGCAGTTATAACCTATAAACACACTTGAAGTGAATTAAGTACCAAATATACGATAAAAGTATAAAATATCAAGCCAACTGCATCAAATATGGGTGTAAAAATATAGTCAAATATGCATCTATCAAATATCCCAACACTTAAGCATTTTCTTGTCCTCAAGGAAACCACAATCAAAATTATAAATTTTACAAAATCAATCCATCATCAATTTCAGTCTATCCATTCATACCTTACATCATCATATCCTATTAAATCAAATTAACATATAATTAGAATCAAATTATCCTAAAATTAACTTTTCTAAACAATATTAATAGTATTCACATCATGATCTCATTAAAGTCAAAAAAGCATTAATCTTTACACCCTCATTAAGATGTCACTCAACACACTCAAGTGTTTAGGTGAAAAGTATCAAAACTCTCAATCAATGCATAGTAGAATTCTTACCATAGGCTTGCAAAAAAATCACATCTCCACCATTTATGTATAAACTAAAAACAAAAATTAAAAGGTATTTATAAGGGTAGTGTAATGGGGATTAGGAATGGTATGGTTAGGATAATAAAAAAGTTGATTTGAAGGAAATTTACTAAAGAGAACATTGCATAAAACTTATTCATAACACACATAAGTCCTTTCATTTCAAAACTAATGGTACTATATACTTATTCTTTTCTTTTTTTTCTTTTTCTTTCTTTTTACCCTTTTTTAAACACAATAATTTGAGCATTTAGTACCAAAATTAAAGAAATATTGAACCTTTCATGAATTTCAGGTTTTCAAAGTTCAAAACAATAAAAAGATCTTTAAAGAAAAATAAGATAAAGGTATATATATGGTTTTAATCAATGAAAAAGCTTAAAGCTCAACTTGGTTATTCTTAAAGATAACTTTAAGGGTGTTTAAAAAAAACTTAAATAAGTTATTGAATCTAAGTGTGTTGGACCCCGATTCTTTTCTTGCAATTAAGCATGTGTTTAGTTTATTTTGAAGTTTAGTTTGCTTAATCTGTTTTGGTTAGGAATTAATTAGAATGTCTTTGGGTGGAGGAAAAAAAATTTTAGATTGATGGAATTAAAAGGAGAAATTAAGATTAAGTTAGAGATTTTATGGTGTTAGTGAAATTGAAAGAACAATATTGCATAAGGACATTTTAGGGAAGATCACTTAAGTTGTTAAAGGTTAAGGCTTATAAGGAGGGGCATTTAGGTCATTTTAGTTCCTTGTAAAAGAAAGAAAGAAAGAAGAATAAGGAGTTGTCGTGAATGAAAGAAGAAGAA
>JANQAP020000083.1:796804-811864 GCA_026874005.2 Erythroxylum coriaceum
ATTATTAATATTTTCTCATTGTTTATTAAAATTATTTTATATATTACATTATAATTAATATATCATAAATTTTTCCTTAAATTAATGCCTTTTTAATCATGTTTAAATTAAAATTAAGCTTATATTATTTTTATTTTTATAATTATTCTTTCCTTACATTATAATTTACTAAATTAATTGAGCATTATTATTGGGCGTTATTACTGCGGATCGAATACTCTGCGAGTATGTATGTATGTGATAAGAATGAAGGTGTTGGTTAGTGGTTAATAGATAGGGCTTTGAAGGGAAGGCAAAAGCAGACGACCGACAAACAACTCCAAAAGAGAGAAACTATGGTTGGTCGAAAAGTACACGTTAGTCACCACAACTCCACTTTTGATGTCGATTACGACTCCGACGATGGCTTTGAAGTTTTCAAGTTTCAGCTTTTTTCACTCACCTCACTTCCTCCCCACCAACAAAAGGTCTCCTTTTCCTTTCTCTGTCTGTCTTTTTTCCTTCGGTTCTGCTTTATTGATGATGTTATGGGCTTGTGTAGATTCTTCGAGAACATGATGATAAACCCGTTTTGGATGGCTCTGATTTCGCTGACCGAATCAAGTTGCTTTCCATCAATGACGAGGGGGAATTTAGCGAGGATTTTTTGAAGTCCGACGAGGAATTTGCTCGAATGCTACAGGTCGTTTATTGGTTTTCACAATTTCAACATTAATTTATTTTATCTTTTTTTTAGTAATGTTATGTAATGTATTGGATTTGGTGTTTTAGGCCGAGGAAGAGGCGTTGATGTTGCAGGAGTTTGCTGTTCAAGGACAAAGTGAATACTTCGAGGCCAGAATTCGACCTTATGTTACTCAAGTTTTGATGGTAATACCAAATTATTGGTTTCTTATTGGGAAGAATGTTAGTATTGAATGCCATGTGATGATTGTGATGGCTGCTTTTTCACCTTCGAATTGTTTTCTTGTTCTTAATGTTTGTTTGGTGGGTTTGTTGAGAGAAATTAAGATCTTTTCTATGTGTGATTATTTATTAAGTGAGACCCGAGAAGTAAAAATAATTTATGTCCTCTCTAAACTTTCTTTCCCATGCGGATATGTGACAATCGATAGTAAATGGGGTGACTATTTGTTGACTTATTAGCCTACTTTTTCTTTGTAGTACGAGGACCCAGGGCGACAGGAGGCAGCAAGGAAGACAGTTCCTATAGAAGAGCTTGAGGAGAAAGCATTGGTTTCCTTGGCAAAGGTTATAGATCTTATTTCTTTCCTTATAGCTGGTTGTGATATGAGTAACTGTTAGCTTTTATCACTTTTAGGTTCTGAGAAGGACGCAATTGTGAATAATTGGATAAAACTGGCAATTAGTAAAAAAAAAAGTAAGGTCAGTTTGTATATAACGCAATGGTCAAGGAACATGTGTAAGATATCTATATGGTTCTTACTCGATTCTAAATTGCATATCTGGTTATTATAACGACTAAAAGTGAATTTATTTTTTCCTTCTCCTGCTTCTAGTGGATTCTTTGAAGAAAAAATCGTCCATAAAAAATAAAAGATGAGAGCGTAAGAAGTTACAGAATATGAAATGCCTCTCATAAAATGGAGGAGATAAAAATATTTTGTGCCTTACGAGAGGGAAATTTTTTTACTTTAAAAAACCAATCTATTGGCATATTCATATGGGATCAATGGTTGTAGACTCTTCATCCAATTGATATATGACTATAGGTATAGGAATTTTGAGCTTCAATTGGTTCTCAGTGACCAATAAGCATTCTGATATCTGTATGGTTACATTTATGGTTCTCATGCTTCGATACGTGCTCACTGACCAAAAGGCATTTGATCATCAGTATGATTACATTTATGGTTGTCGTGTTGAACCTAATTTTTTTTGTCAGTAAAGCATGGGTGTAGTGTGATTTTTAGAATGTCATAAAATTAACAATATTTTGCCAACAGATGGGGCTGCTTATTGATATAGATCATGCATGATAACAGTTACTTGTTTTTTGGCTGACCTTTGATGCGTGGTGCTTTAACACTTAAGAAATAATTGATTTGCACAATTTTAGATGTGCACTGCATGGTATGAGTTATTTTACATCATGATGGAGCTAAAAAATAAATTCCTGAAATAGATATGGTTTTAAGTTTAATTGATTATGATATGAATTAGATGTTTGTTCTTATACATAATGGTAATCGGTTTTTCTCATGATTATGTTGTAGGAAGGTAACCTCAAACCGACAAAAAAAGAACAAGACCATGCTTTCCTACTGCAGCTGCTTTACTGGTTCAAGCAATCATTCAGGTGTCATCTCTTTAGTATTTTTACATTGGATTTAAGTAAGAAAGGGAAATCCATCACTTCTATTACCCTGTGAAGTAAGTAGGCTGATATCAATTGTATGTTGCATGTAAAGGAAGAGGATCAGACCTAATAGTATAAGAGGAAAAATCAACTTGTTTAATGCACTCTTGTCCAGCTTAATGGAAATTTGCTTTCTTTGATTGATATCCAAATTCTAGGATTAATTTGATTGGATCTTTCAGTCTGGCAGACATATAAGATCACACCTTTAAAAGTCTAGTAAATCCATTCTATCTTTAAATATGCTGCCATTTTTGGAAGCTCTATCAAGTCACAGTCGTACCTTCAAAAAGTTTTATGTTATAGCATTCCTTCTTACGGGAAGGAATTCCTATACTGAATGGCTTTAGTGTCTAGGCAAACACTAATGTGGACATTATTAATGTTTAAGTGCTTTTTGTTAACAAATCTTGCATCCTTGGGGACAACAGGCGGGGGTGCGTGAGATCTTCTTCAGTGTTCTTGATTTATTGCTTAAAATTAGATGTTCCTAACTCTCTGAATTAATTTTGCAGACCTGGCATTACTGATGTCTTTAGTGTTTGTTTTGAGAGAAAAAATCTGTTTGCCTAACCTATTAATAAGCCAATTATGCCTTTTCTCTAGATTTTGTGGTCATGTTGTCTGTAGACTTTAGGAATCAAAGAATTTTTTTTTTATTTACTAAAGTTTGGCAAACTGTTTCCACGAAGTAATTTTAGCTCAAACTAGTAAATTGCTTTGTGTGCTGAAGTTTTGGAGAGCTTTTGTAGTCCTTAATTTACAAAAGTTGATCTCCTTGTCACGCAATTGCTTGCATTGATAGTGATCTTCTGACGTTATAGATGGGTCAATGCACCCTCCTGTGATGCTTGTGGCAATGATACTGTTCATCAAGGAATGGGTGATGCACTTCCTTCAGAAACTCAATACGGAGCAACTCAAGTTGAACTATATCAGTATGTACTGACACTATTTTGTTTATAGTCTTCTTGGTTAAACGCCTCTCATTTTCCACCCCTCCTGCACCCCCATTCTCTCTCTGCCACCTTCCTGTGGAAGTTCTGTATCTAGCTTCCTCATACTCATTTGGAATCTCCATCATGATCAACCTGTTCTGTCCAATTGTGACTGCGATGTTCCAATGCAAGTAGAAGTGTACTCACTGGAAGATGCTTTTCTCTTTGTGACTATTGGGAGTAGCAACAGGAGTTAGCTGAGTTTATGTTTAGACTATGGTGGTTCTATGGGAATTTGCAGTCATTCTTTTGTACTTAATGTTGTAACTAGTGCTCCAGCAAAGATCTTGAATTCAATCCACTTACAACTTCTGGCTTAAAGTTAGAAAAAATATCTGTATTCCTTTCCAGAATCCACTTCTTTTGTGAATTCTAAATGTCAATGGGGGTCTTTATGTTATAAAACTTTTTGCAAAACCACCTTTGATCATTACATGTGCAGGACAGACATGATTTATCTGGAATTTTCTCCTATTTGTCTAAAACTTTAATTTCTTAGTTAGAGGTCTTGTATCTTGTTTATTTTTCTGCATATACGCTTTTAAGATTCGTGACTTCTCAATTTGTATGTATTCTTCTATTTTCTCCTCTGGTGAAACCACAGCTGCGATAGTTGCACAAGAACCACTCGATTCCCACGCTATAATGATCCATTAAAGGTTTTTCCTCTACTCGTTGGATGTTTGAATTTAAATGAACTTCTTCTATGTTATCTTATCTCTCCACCATTTTATGCAGCTTGTTGAAATTCGACGGGGCCGTTGTGGGGAGTGGGCTAATTGCTTTACACTTTACTGTCATGCTTTTGGCTATGAATCTCGATTGGTTAGTCTACTTTTGGATCCAAATCCAAATTTCTTGTTGTTCTGGAGGAAAGATTAAGTGCATTAATGTTTTTAATCCGTTCAATTATTAGTCCCTTTATCTGAATTCAGTAACAAGCATACACTTGGATGATTGCAAACAAATTCATCCCATTCCTTAAGGTTATATTGTCAGTTATGAACAGTGATACTACTGCTTTCTACCATTCAGCTATTTCAGTGTAAATTGAAACTGGAGAATCTAAACAGTAAGGAGGTTGTATCAGGTTTTTACATGTAGGACGAGTTTTTAGGTAATTTTGATACATCACACCACTAAATTAACAGTTGTTGCTAGAAAATTGTACGTTATATTTGACAAAATGATGGTTTTTAGTTGTATAAATTGAATTGTTGATTTACAAACTGAATATATAGGTGTTTCTAAATCAACAATTGAGTTTCTGATGGTTTAGACAGGTACAAATGGAACAGCTACTGAAACTTTTCTATTTATGTCAATATATACGATGTGCATTATAAATTAACTGCTGAACAAAGCAGTTATCTGCAAGAGTAACTTCTAAATTATATGAATGTTTGACTCATTAATTGATTTCTTTTTTTTTGGAAAAAGTTATGTAATTGTTATTAGTAAACAATAACAAAATTTTAAAAGCAAAAATTTGATTAAATAATAATGAATTAAAAAATAAAATATTTTCTTTATTTTACTTCCAAATTTTAACTCCACCTGTGCAAAAGAGAGTTGGATTCAGCTTTAGTGTATTTCTGTCCCTGATGTTTGAGAAGGAACTTCTTTTACAGAAAAAACAGGGAGAGCATCATGGGACATTCAAAATCTTGTAAATATTGAAGATTGTTATGAAATTATTACTTAAATGCCTTCTTTTCTACATGACTTATTTAATTTAAAGGGATATCAGGTATTCCTAATTTAGAGTGCATTTTCTATCTGAGATTCTTCAAAAGTGACGATGGAAGGAAGAATTCTGCATATTGATGTTGTCCAATTTTAGTTGTTCCCACTTCTGTTTTTAAGCTATAAGCCTTTAAATCTTAATAACTATAAGCTCAACGTTCTCTTTGTTGAATTATGATTTCTCATTCTTTTATTTTTTCTGGAGTATTTCACACTAGATGGAGGGTCACCAGCTTATTTGACCACTGTCTTCTCACTTTATAAAAAGTTACAGTTATCCCTCAACATACGATATGCTTTTTCCAGCAAGTATATTGCTTGCCACTTATTAAGACATAGGAGAGGGAGAAAAGCTCATTAAGAAATTTTAACATAGGTGGAGAGATAACTGGAACTATTTCCAATTTTGTTTTCGTTTCAGACCCTGAATTTCACGGATCATGTTTGGACAGAGTGTTTCTCCCCAACTTTAGGGAGGTAAGACTGATTGTTACCGTTGATGCACAAGCATTCAACTATTAAGTCAGCTAATGACTCTGCTGGCCATGTCAGTGACTATAGTTTCCACATGATTTTATAGATGGATGCACCTCGACCCTTGTGAGGGAGTTTATGACGAACCATTATTATATGAAAAAGGGTAATTCTATCAACAACGCCATCTATATTTCTTAATTAATTCGATTGTCCTGTTTCTGGATGTTCAAGGTAGAGTTTCTCCCACCATCCTTGTATAAAATTTGGAACTTTTCTTTGATTTCTAAGTTACCTTTTTCTAGATGGGGAAAGAAACTGAATTACGTTATTGCTATTGCAAAAAATGGAGTTTATGATGTTACCAAGCGGTATACAAGGAATTGGCCTGAGGTAGGTACAGACATAGAAATGGCATTCTTCCATTTTGATTCTGTAATCCCTTCATGTACAAGTAATTAGACCTTTGATTGTATTTCTCTGTCTGAAGGCTTTTATGTTGTAGGTTCTGTCTCGACGAAACATTACTACAGAGCGTGCTTTGTCAGCTGCAATCACCAACTTTACAAAAGAATGCCGAAGAGGCTTTGCATCTCATATGCTTTCTGTACTTGAAGACCGTCATAGAAGTGAATCTGAAGAACTAGAGAGATATGTCCGTTCCACAGACGATACTTCACTCACGTTGCCTGGAAGACAGAGTGGAGACAAGGAATGGCGCATTTCTAGATCAGAAATTGGCTCCGGAGAAAGTTGTTCATTTAGTTGCTCTTCATGTCCTGTGCGTACATGCATAGATGAGCATGTGACAAGGATTTACAATGCATTTATCCCCCTATTTTCTCAATTTGTTGAGAATTCTCTTTCTAAAGCTAGAGTAATTCAAATCCTGAAGGTATTCAAAGGGATTCTAGTGGATCTTACGAATTCATCGTATAAAATGAGGAGAACTTCGATAAACCCATTTATGCTTCATTTTCTACCATATTTTGGTGAGCTGCTTAATGCTCTTTCACTGAAGAACGAGATAGACAGTAATGGAAAAGTGGATATCTATCTCGCTGGGGATCCTATCAAGACCTCTTTAGCATTGCCTGTCATGTTGGATACTTTAGACGACGTGATCGACAATCTTGACAAATGTGTGAATTTTGGCAAATATTCTCTCCCCTTGCGACTTTGGAAGTTGAACAGAATCCATTCGGGCTCAGTTGTTGCAAGTGGGGAAGAGCTTCCCTTTGGAATTGTGCGTGATAATAATGGGTTTTCTTTATGAGCTCACCTTTTATAGAATCGTACATGCATAGACATGTCAATGTATATGTGTATCTAGAAAAATATAGTAGGATTCATGCAAAGGATGCCTGTATGACTATTCTTTTGTTATTTTCAGGGAACATCAGCATTTGACGGACTTCGGTCATCTAAATGGGAGGAACCAAATGGTGCTAGAGGTTGGAATGATCACATAGCAATCTTTTTATGTCAGCCTATCAAACTTGGATAGAGATTCTCAATCCTTTTCTCAGTGCGCTCTACTAGGGACTAACAGATAGGAAAGGGTTTTGTGCATCAATTTCAATTGTTGACTTCTTGTAAATATTTATTAGATATTATAGCTGAATTGTTGTCATTCCAGAGTTACTAAGTTGGGTAGATCTGCTAGAGTAACCATTTGATGTTTCAATTTGTAAAATTCGCCAACTGATGAGATGGAGTCTAGAACAATTTCTATGAGATGGAGTCTAGAACAATTTCTATATTGCAATTTCTGATCCAATCTGTTGTTTTTATGTTCTATGCAATAAATGGACAAGAATTAACTCGTCATTTTGTCTCTGTAGAAGGTTGTTTTACTAGTTAATTTAGTTTTACTTGAGACTCACGATAAGTTCACTGCCTCTTGTAGATTCTTGGATGTTGTACCGACCATCAGACAACCGGATGCATGAATTAGTGGCTTATGGCTTGGTATCTGCCGACGATGCGCCAGAGAGGGATCCCATGGATTGGTAGAAGTACTAGCCTTAGATGAAGGACATTTTCATTTACAGGTTCACATTTTCGTTGGCATCCAAAATCCTCAAACCCTTGTGACCTTATCAAAGTGTTTGATTTCTGTGACAGGGTTGTCGAAGGAAGTGACGACGGGGGGTTGAATTGGCATGTCCTAGATAAACAAACTTCACAGTTGTTTGAAAAGCGGTATCAGAGTAGAACGTTTGAGGTTGGATCGAAAGGTTTGTTATGCAATGCTTTCAGGTAACTTGTTTAACGATTCATACGTGCTCACACTTAAGTTTGGAGTTTCTCGTGAGTTTATTGAGCTAATGAAATGGCAGGTTCCGGTTTCTGTCTGTGAAAGATGTTCAGTCAACTTCACGTCTTCAATTGAGTGGCATTGACCTGTATTCAAGCGGGATTTAAGGTTTCTGTAATCTGATGTCTTCTGACATCAGTTTTCTGTAAATTGATATCTTCAAAACCATGCATTGACCCCATCAAATCAAGTTGAGGAACAAATGCAATCTTTGTCAACATTTATTAACTTCGGTTTTTGTTTCAATACTAGCTATATAATTTGAAGAAGTTTCCACACCTGGATCTTAAAACCTTAATTTCGACTTGAAAACCCTGAAAAATGGGAATAAAATATGAATTTCAATTTTTGTAGCTTGTCTGACACAGAATTGGAATATGTGAAATTATATTTTAATTTCCAAAGGTACAAAAAAAGGAACTCAATTACAAACTGGAAGCATTGGTGAATTATTATACGATTGCAATTTCAACTTGAAAATCAACAATACGAACGGAGCTTAACTATTTAAGGCTGCCAAAGAGGCGCGCTGTTAGTTTCTGCCAAAATCAGGCAACACTTGTCTAGATGATTAATACAGTAGGGAGCGGAGGGCCCTGCAGTACACGTCATAGCTGATATTAAGAGAAGCAAAATGATTCTCACTCAAAACACATCTGACTCGCCTGTGGTGCCATAAAACTTCCCAACCTGTAACTGCAAGCACCAAAGAATAAACTAAGAAATTTCCACCATCATCAATGCGGAATTGTGTTTTGACCAATGAGATGAATATCAAATCCAATCATGCAGATAGAAATAATGTCTGCTACAGATCTTTTTTTTCTTTTTTGTTTTCTTTCCAAAGCTTTCCACAACACTGTATCGACATAAAAAGAAAAGAAGCTTTCAGGGGTCCAATACGTGTTTTGTATTGAAAAATTAGGAATAGAAAATAACATCAGCAACAACTACATCCAATCTCTCTCCTTTGGGCTTTAATGGTCCTCAATCTTCTTCAAGGCCTTCATATCGGTGGTCTCCACCCTGCAATTATTAAAACAAGATCGAAGTTCATGTCTGCAGCTGGTACAATTAGGGTATCTATAAGGATGAACACAAAACCTCTAGATACATCTCAGATTAGACAAAATTATTAGCGTAATTGCTTAAAGGAATCTGCTTTACTACCACACACATTGTGCCTTGGCATTCAAACGACATCAGATCAAAAGTGCAGCTGGGAATTCGATAAAAACACTAGATACAACTAATAATTACACGAAACTGATGATAGAAAACAGAGGACAAAAAAGGACCCAGATGAGTTAGACAAATAAGTTAGAAAAGCAACCTTGTTTAGAGACAAAAGCTGTGCCAAAAGAAAAAGAGGTCAAGCAAACTCACGTTGTTCCGAAAAGAGCAATCTTTTGGACTTTGGTGATCTCAGAACCAGATTGGTTGTCCTCAATGAAAACTGTCAAGCTGGAAATTAACAGAATTAGCTGCTAGTGGATATCTGATATCAACAAGATGAAGTAGACTAGACAGAACATTTCACATACCTACGAACATTCTGAAACTTGACATACTTCAAGACTACTGGTTTTCCCTACAAATTGTGAATGAAACACAAGCAATTAAGCTGTAATTTTATTGATACTATTTAAACAATTGGGTCAACTATAGAAATATCAGTATAACAGCAGCACAATATTGAATACCTTGAGATCCTCCAGGGACAGAACTGCAGTGTCACTAGGAGGGAAATCATTGACATTACTATCATAAATGTAAAAACATGGACAAGTAAGATGAGCATTTCGAACATTTTACCACCTTGATAATCTACTAAGAAATTCAATCTAAATAATACCTAAAACCCATGTGCTCCTTGTTTGAGAAAAGTTTTATAGTTTTAGGACCTGTAGAAAAAAAAATCAAGATGAGAATAATACAAAAAGCGTACAGAATTAATGTCATTTATTATCTTATGTATGCAAAGTCAACCAGAAGAAGATGGCATTGTCTTACAAAATCTACTTTTTTTCTTTTTTCTTCTGGTTGAACCTTGCATACTAGCATCACAGGGAACGCTAAGTTTACAGATACCTTCTTCTTCAGGACCTTTTATAACAATAGAAAATAGTTTAACAACTTGAAGGAAGGGTATATAAATCAATAGCTGCTCATCCGCATCACTCCCCAGATTCAAGGCGTCATCCTCCCTATAGCCCTAAGTCCATAAGCGGAAAGATAAACGAGAATTTTAGTTTTCACAACAGATTAAAGAAGAAAATTCGCAATTTCTGATAAAAGAGTCCAAGGCACGTGAGATCGTGCCAAGGACTCTTGACATCTGAGTTAGCTTTCACGACAAGAATTTAAGAATCTCATTCAGTCATTTCAATCCCTTTTGACCAAATCATACGAATAGACCAGTTTCTAAGTCAGAAATGAGCTGCATTAAAATTTTTGCTCATCCACATATAGCTATAAATTCATCAAAATCACCGAAAAGTAATAAGTTACCATGCATCCATGATAAAAAAAAATGAAGAAAACCGAAAACTGCAGCAAGTTACCTGCTTGAGAGCATTGGAAACTGTATGGTTAGTGCTTTGGTTAAGGCATTCAATTCCAGACCAGTCAATGTAGTCCAATAGATCAACCTGATTCATCTTGAAACTCAGTACCCAAGAAAATATTCCAATCCGCTCCCCCAACGCCCAGTTCCCCAAATTCCAAAAATCCCCACTAATTCTAAAATGAACCAAAAATCAATAAACAACAGACAGAAGAATACCCAGAAAGGGAAAAAGAAAAACCTGAGAACATGGCCACTTACTTGGCTTCTTTGAATAGCACTGGTTGATTCTGATGCCATGGATTAACTTCCTGATCAAAAGCTTGAGTCTTGAGAGGAAAAGGAATAAGGTTTCGGGTTCAGAGAGACTCAGATAGCGCACACAGAAAAAAAGCAACTTAGCAGGCACGAGAGAGATTCCCAATCAAGACAAATTTTATATCTAATTACGTGCCATCTGACACGGAAAATATAGAAATAATTTTAATTTTAAACCGAAGAATAAAACGGCGTCTTTTTGGCCTTTCTCTTTTCTCTTTGTTTTAAGACTTTAAGATTTATATTAAATTCATGAAACTAAAATCTATTTATCCCAATTCATCAATTTAGCCTATTGATTTGTTTTTAATCGTCTAGCATATTTAATCCACTCTCTTTTCTAAATAAAAAATACGAGGTTAATTTCTTACCTAAAAAGAAGAATACAATAAAATACTTGTGAGTTACTTCAAAATTTGGAATATAAGTTAAAATTAGATAAATCATTAAATATTTTAAATTATGATTTTACTTAAGAAATTATAATTATATGATTTGTATGATTGTGTATGAGGAAGAAATAGTGAGTTCATTTATGATCTATCTATTAAAAAAAAGCTAAATATCATATCATATTTATAGATGTTAGTTTATATCCTACAATTAATCATTTGATTGTAATTCAGTGAGATAATTATATAAAAGCATTACTTATTTTATATATAATTATTTTATTAATTGATGTATA
This sequence comes from Erythroxylum coriaceum, assembly GCA_026874005.2. Classification (NCBI taxonomy): domain Eukaryota; kingdom Viridiplantae; phylum Streptophyta; class Magnoliopsida; order Malpighiales; family Erythroxylaceae; genus Erythroxylum; species Erythroxylum coriaceum. Next base: position 808,295 of record JANQAP020000083.1, read on the forward strand.
AAAATAAAGTACGTTGCAAATGAAATTTTTATAAGATTCATATTATATTTATATATGATTCTTAAATTATTATTAATTATTTTTTATTGAGATTAGATATTAATAGAGCATAAAAGGTCTAACATATATTATATTTTTTCTTATAAAGTAAGTAGTCTATCTTACAGACTAAAGTATAGAGATGCTTAAATAAATATCTAAGTGCTTGTTAGAGAATAAGTTTACTTAACTAACCTAATATAAAAATTTTATTTGAAACGTTATTTGTATGTCTACAAAAAATTTTATTGTAAAGAATATATAAGTGATTCATTAACTTGAGATCTCCAAAATATTTCATATAAGGATTATATCTTTTTATACTTGTTTTGAGATATATTTGTTAAAGGTAGCTCAATCGGTCATTAGATATAACATATTCTATATGAAGGTACTTAAGAAAAACACCATAAAGTGATTAAGAAGAACTTTTCATTGTTCTTGATTATTATTAATTCAAAAATCATTGATCAAGATGAAATAACACTTAGAAAATAGTTTTCAATTATTTTAATAGAATGACACTTAGAAAATAGTTTTTGATTATATTAATAGAATGATACTTAAAAAAATAGTTTTCAAAGATCATTAATATAATTGATTACTAATGGTGGGAAACTAACATGATTGGACTTAAATATAATAGACATTAATTTTGTGCTTTTTGTCTAGTGGAAATATCATACGATGAAAGCATTGAATCATTAAAAAAATCATATATGATATGACTGGTTAAAACTATTTTGACATTCTTAATTTATATTTTGTTAGTTATGATATATTGCTTAACGTTAATCTTGATACACACACACATACACACACACACACACAGATATATATATAATTTAATTGGAAAATTAAATATATATTATATGAGTTTAATCTATCTAATCATAAATACAATTTAAGGTTTTACTTTATATCAATTGCTAATATTTTTAGGAATCAATGGGCCACATATAAAGAATAAATGATGAGAAAAAAGATAATTTAATCAAGTTAGACTTAATTGTGAAATCTAAGAAAGTTTAGGATTGAATATTAGATAATTTATTATGGTTATGTGTTAATCATATTATAGAGTTTAAAGTGATATTGACTTTTAAAAAATCAAACGAAAATATTTTGTATTGATTCTACTCCAAGATCAGATTTAGCCCTAATTTCTCAACATTAGATGTGTCTTATTTAGTACTCTTGTATGCTAAATTATTATTATTATTTTAGTTTCTTTAATCTAAAAATAAAAAATTAAATATATGATTTGTTAGCCTTAAATAACATATAAAAGAAGTGAATAGTGTGTGCTCTCTTTTTTATCTATTTGAAATTCTAATAAATAAATTCCTAATAAAATAATTATTATTGTTATACTAAAAGAGAATAAAATAGATAATGAAGAGAAGTTTTTCTGTATATGCATATTCAATCAAGTGAATTGCATATTTTCTTTTCTTAGGGTAAAGAGAAAACTTTTATAAATTTTCTCTTTCATAGATGAAGAGGACTTTAATAATTCATTTCAGATCTCAATCACTCTAATAGAATTCAAGAATTACTTTCTTAATGATAATATCATGTTCACATGAATGTAGATATAGAAACTCTAAAAAATTTCCTAATGTAAAAAAATTGTTTATTTGACATCATCTTGAATTTATAAAACATCATGACATGCTCTAATGCTCAAATCTTGAATAAAAACATAATTTTGAGTGATTTTTATGTCCTTTAGTGGGTATAATACTAATCTAGTTAGTTAATATTTGAATAAAATAAGATTATCTTTGGAAAAATTATAATTAAAATAGAATTTCAAAAGATATTATACAATTTTACTTAATATATATCATTTAGGGATGGCAAAAATGGCCCAGCTTGGCTCATTTTTGGACCAGGTTGGTCGGGCCATGAACGACGTCGTTTCAAAATTTTTTTATTTAAAAAAATAAATGACGGGCTGGGCCGGCCTGACCCCCTAGTGGCCCGGTGGGCCGTAGCCCAGGCGCAGGTTACGGGCCAGCCCGCAGGCCACCAATGGCCGGGCCTTGCCTGACCCATTGACATGCCTAATATCATTAGCTCTCACTTTGTGTTCATGGTTGGGAGACTTCTTTCTAAATATAACCAATTACTAACAATGGGAAACTAATATGATTGGACTCAAATAGAATTGACATTAATTCTGCGTTCTTTTTCTAGTGGAAATATTATGTGACGAAAACATTAAATCATACAAAAAAATTATGCATGAAATGAAATTTAATTCTCTAATTAAATTATTCATATATATAATTAAATTATAGAATTCAATATATATTATAGGAGTTTAATTTATTTAATCATAGATACAATTTAAGTTTATAATTTATATCAATTGCCTACAACTTTAGGAATCTAATAGACTACATACAAAGAATAATTGAAGAGATAAAAATATAATTTAATCAAGTTGATTGTGAAGTCTAAGAAACTTTAAAATTAGTATTTAATTATAATTAACTGTAATTCTAATTAAAGTATAATTAAAATTATCATTTTATTTCAATTAAATTATTATAAAGTTCAAACTTTATTATAACTAGGCTTAGGCTGTCGGACCCCGTTTTCGGAGTCTAACCCTTTCACGCATTCTTTGATAGCAACCCTGTTAGACCCCGAGTTCGGAGTCCAACTCGTATGCAAAATACCTTAATACGTAAGTTATCTCCCAAAGAGAACACCTTGACTACTATCGGATTATCTTCTCAAACCCCCCTTTTCTAGTCTCAGTTCAGCTCTTAGAATAGTCGACTAGTCCATTTCTACCTTTCAACATGAATCCTTCAATGATCAGCGTGGGTGAGTCCTCACTTCACACATATACTTGCTTCGGGGCTACTGGTATAACTTCTCCGATAAGCATCCAAATTCTTTGGATAGATAGAAAGAGGACTTCAAGAACTACAATTTTCATGAAGACCTCGAAGACCAACTTTATCTTTTGAAGGGTCGAAAATGGGACTGAAGATACACGGTGAACAATGACCCAGACGATGTCTTTTGTAACACAGATGATAGCCTGTGAACAGTAACACAGACGATAGCCTGTGAACAGTAACACAGACGATATCTTACAAATGTCATAACTTTCTCTAGGAGAATCGGTTCAGGGTATTCTTTATACGGTTTGAAAGAGAATTTCAAGACCTACAACTTCCATGAAGACTTCAAAGGTCAATTCTATCTTCTAAGGAGTCAACAATGGGACAGAAGATACACAGTGAACAGTAATACAGAAGATACACTTCAACTCAAGTAACTTCTTAACTCCTTCTTATAATCCTTGGCCCATAATTTATTCTCTGTGTTCGATCCTCTGTGGTTGACTTTTATCTTCTGGGTTGACCCTCTATCGACTATGAATTATCGTCTGAAATTTGTGAACAGTAATACAGACGATATGTGTCCTCTGTGTTCTGATTCGTCTGTGAACAGTAACACAGACGATACGTGTCCTCTGTGTTCTGATTCGTCTGTGAACAGTAACAC
>JANQAP020000083.1:813273-844036 GCA_026874005.2 Erythroxylum coriaceum
TTTTATTTCAATTTATTATTATTTAAAAAATATGTCACTAACATTAATTATAAAATGAATCATTTTTATATTTCAAAATGTCTTAAAAATTGTAATAAATTAAGATAAAATTATTTTTAACAATTATAATAATAATTAAATTCAAATTTAAATTTTGTCATTAAATAAGATTAGCTACCAAAACAAAATTGTCACAAAAAGTTATTACCTACGTTTACAAGAACGCTATTAAAAACATTTTGCTACAACCACAAATTAGTAGCTAAAACTATTTTGCTATAAAAACAAAATCGTCACAAAAAACTATTAGCTATTAAAACTAATCGTCACAAAATATTTTTACTTACGTTTGGAGGAACGTCTCTAAAAATATTTCCTTACAACAAACAATTAGTAGCTAAAACTATTTTGCCACCAAAAGGAAATCATCACTAAAAAGGTTTACCTACGAATACAGTTTAGTAGGAAAAAACTTTTAGCTACGATATAGAAATGTCACAAAAAACTATGTACGACATTCTCTATTTTCTTCGGTTATACTTTTTACCGATGAATTGCTTGTGTCGAAAAAATGTTTTGGCGATGATTTTAGCAAAATGTCACAGATGTTGTTTTGCTACTAGAATTCAGCGACGATTTAGGCGATGATATTTTTTCGTCACAAATTAGTATTTGCAACGATTGGTTATTATTTATTGACGTTTATTTTTGTCACTAAAGGTAGTGTTTGTTGTAGTGACTAAATAATGTGAACTAAAATTTCATATCATTAACATCGTTATAAACCTAAAACTTAAAGAAATTGAGTGAAATTGACGATATATTTGTAAACTAAAACTTCATATTATTAACATCATCATGAATGTATATTAATAATTTGTTATAACGTCATGTGGTACTTGCTCAAATACTCAAGTGATAGAAAACGAAATTTTAGGGATTCGAGAGTAATTTTGGTCCTCTTTTTAGGGATTATATATATATATATATCATAATTTTTATAGAGCTAAGATTGTTATTGTATTCAAATCTTATTTGACTATATTATTATAAAAAGTAACCCTAAAAAGAGGACCAATATATATATTTAATATGTATATATTTAAGATGATCTCTAGTACAAAAGATTTTTTAGCGATTTATTTAGATTTAAAACCATTTTACACGAACGTTAGACACACAAACAACAAGATTTTAGGCATATTCAACTAATTGATTATATACATTCGATTAGCCTATATTTGTCATGCTAGGGTTTTTACTATCTTATTTTTAACCTAATAGATTGCACCCATTTTGTAATTTTTTTAGTTACTATGTTAACTAATAAAACCAAATCTTTACGTTAGTCGAATCCTTACATAAACCAACTTTTAAAAGTATTTAGATTATCAAATTTCAATAATTTAGGCTTCTTAAAAGCATCAAGAAACTCAATTTCAATAAAAAGTTGATTCAAAATTATTTCAAAAAAATAAAGTATTTGTAGATTAAGAAGCTTTCTTTAAAATTCAAAACAAAATTTTGTCTTCACTATAAAAGGATTTATGTATTATGTCCTACATGTAAATGATCATATAATGATTAAACTCCTAATTGGACTATCCTGTTTCAGTCCAAGCCTATCCTGCTTCAATCATGGAAATAAGCTATGACACTATAGGTAGAAACAGGTTTTCATTGGGATGACTACAGACATCATTCTATTGGAGTACTTGACTACGAATGGTTTGAGTCACCTAGCCAGTTATGTGGGCAAACTCTTATGCCTTGATAAGGCTATAACTATGAAGAGGAGAATCAACTATGCTCGAGTATATGTCTTGACTGATTTGAACAAGTAGCTGCTAGAAACCATTTCTTTATTGAAATAGGATGAAGCCAACAATTTCTTTGAAGACTATATAGGAATCGCTTACAATTGAAGACCATCTCAAACTAACCAAAACTAGGTACAAAAAAAAAACTAGTAAATGATTTCAAAATGGGGGTTATTATGAACTCACTTAATTCAATGGAAAGTGGAAACTGCAATGAGGCTACTCTTAAGAAAGCACCAGAATAAGGAACTAAGCAACAAGGTCAAAGTTGAAAGAAAGTTAAGCTAAACAAAAGGAAGGAGACAATGGCACTTCAACAAAGGTGGAAAATCTAAAACCAATTAATGATACATAAGAGACCATAAGTATTGATGAGGGAACACAACAATCTCAAGTGTTAGCTCTAATGGAGGAAACAGTGGGAGACCACTTGAAGGATAGCACAATATATAAAACTCTTGAAGCTCTTATAAGAAAGGTAGTAGAAGAAGGATTTGGGGGAAATGAAACAAATTCTCAAGACATCAAAGATCTCTAAGTGATGACTCTAGGTTCATAAAATGATATAGCCAAAGCATTTCTCCAACTAGAGGAGAGTTTTCAAAGAGTGACAAGGAAAGGATCTAAAAGGAAGAAGAAAACTTCTATGTACAAAATTAAATAAGTATTCTAGCTTGGAATGCTGAATGGCTTAATAGCCCCAATAAATAGCATATGATACTGGATTTTGTAAGAGAGCATAGGCCTTTTATTATTGGCCTTTTGAAAAAAAAAAGATCAAGGAGAATAGATGCAATAAGTTGAATTTTTTCAAGAAACATTAGTTTATCATATCTAATCACTCCTGCCATTAGAATGGGAGAATTATATTCATATATGATCCTGATGTAGTAGAATAACATCACTAGCAATAAAAAAGTAGTTGATTCATCTTCAAGACAAAATGAGGAGCTTTGGCACAAAATTTCAATTAACCTTTGTATATCTTTTAATTTCACAACCAAAAGATATTCTCATGTAGTAGAAATAAATTCAATTGCAATAGAGGAGTAGTTGATTCATCTTTAAGCCAAAATGAGAAGATTTGTCACAAAATTTCAATTAACCTTTATATATTCTTTTACTTTCACAATTTAAAGATACTCTCTATGGAGAAGGACTAAGGAAACATAGGAGATTATGGTTAAGCCTTGATTGATTGTGGGGGACTTTAATTACGTGATGTATTCAATAGAAGCTAAAAGAAGTTTTAATACAAGGAATCATACAGATGAGTTGATAAAGTGTAGAAGCAGTATCTCAGTAATGGACCCCAAAATTGAGGAACTTTTTAATATTAGGAATAAAAAACAAGAAAGTAGGTACTTCATAAGGAAAAAAGCTTGATAGAGCTTTAATGAATGGGTAACAGTTAGATGCTTTTCCTAAAAGCAAAGTTGTTTTTAATAATCATATACTTTTATATCACAATCATCTAATGGTTCAAAACATGTTTAATATGCAAATAAGAAACTTTCCTTTTCAATTTAACAACTTTTTGCTTAAAGTAGGTACGTTTGAGGAAGCTTTAATCAGGGGCATTCAAACCCCTATTAAAGGAAGCAGTTTATTCAGATGCAAAAGAAAGTTTCAAGCTATAAGAGCTAAATTGAAAGAAATCAACTACAGAAAGAATCTATATATATAGATAGCATTATAATAGGCTAAGAACAACTTAAAATTGATATAGAAGACTCTCTATAAAAACCCTCGAAACAAAGAATTGTAAGAAAAGGAGAAAGTGGCATTAATGCTCTATAATTAGATGGCTAAAAATAACTTATCACCAATCATACAAATTTCCAGAGTTATGTGGCTAACTAGTGGAGACAAGAATACATAATACTTTTATAGATCTTACTAGGTAAAAAGAAACAGCAATAGGATCTCTTCCTTGAGAATAGAAGATGGTAGCATTTTGAATTCCAAATAGGATCTACATTATAAGGTGCACAACTTTTTTGTTATATTAATTGGCTCTAACATTGAAGCCTCCTCTATAGTTGATATCCTTAAATCCTTCATTAAAGATCAAGTACTTACTTAGTTTTTGAACTCCTTAGTGAGACTTATCAAAGCTTCAGAGGTGGAAGGACTTGTTTTCTATAAATATTAACAAAGCCCTAGGTCTAGATGACTTTAATGCAAATTTCTTTTAAAAGACATGGAACCACACCAAAACACTAGTGACTGATGTTATACTAGAGTTCTTTAAAAAATAAATGTTGAAGGAGTTTAACAAAACATATATATGTCTTCTTACTAAGGTATAATATCTAAATTCCTTAAAAGATTATCGACCAATTTCTTGTTATAAAACCATTTTCAAGGTTATTACAAAAAGTGCTAACTAAAAGGATGAACCCAGTTTTGATTCATCTAGTTGATCCTTCTCAAAGTGCCTATATTAAAGGGAAATCAATAGAGGACAATATCCTAAAGGTCTAAAAGCTCCTCAAGAATTATTCAAGAAAAACCTCAAGTAAGAATTGTGTTATTAAAGTGAATTTTTGTAAAGCTTATGATTCCTTTTATTGGAATTTTACGCTTAATATATTACAATCTTTTAGATTTCCTAATCAATTCATTCAGTGGATTTCCTAATGCTTCACCTCTATATCATATGGAATCCTAGTTAATGGAGAGCTAACTAAGTTAGTGAAGGGTGTAAGGGGTTTAAGATAAAGGGATCCCTTATCCCCTTTTCTCTTCACACTTACAATGGAGGTTCTAGTGAGACTAATCAAAAGCAAGTTTTAGGTTCTATTATATGTGTAAAGGGGTGATAATATCAAGTTTCTCTTTTGTTGATGATTTGATTATGTTCTCTAAAGCTGCTTACTAATGATATCCTTTAACACTTTTAAATCCTTATTAGGTCTAGTTATCTACAAATAGAAAAGCCTTCATATTGTGTCAGTTAGGGGTAGGGGAACTGTAGGATGGGTAGCTTATTTAACAGGGATCAAACTATTCATTCCTCCTATTTTCTATTTAGGGGTTCAAATAACAACTAAAAGACCCTCATACATTAACTTAAGGCCACTTCTAAAGAAGATAAAGTCTAGAATATCAAAATGGAGCTCTCAATGCCTTTTGATAACAGATAGAATTCAACTCAATAAGTCAGTCCTCAACAATCTATATATCTATTGGTGATTTTATAACTAGTTTCCAAAGAACATCTTAAAGAGCAGTCAACAAAAGCTAAGAAGGTTTTTATGGAAAGGGAATGTGGAAAGCAAGTACATTACGAAAGTCAAGTGGAGCAAAATCTACAAAAATTAGGAGGAAGGAGGCCTAAGTATTCTCTTTATTGACAAGAATTCACTGTACGTATGTTGGATACATAAATACTATATCAAACACCATAACTTTTGGCTTTTCAAACCTAAACTTGAATGCTCATGGACCTTAACTTATGTATTTAGACTCAAGGAAAAAATAGAGCATAATTTAAATACCAAATAGGAAATGACATTATAATTTCCTCTTGGCATGACAAATGGTCCAATTTGGGACCTCTAAATGAGGTTTATGCTTTAAAGAGTTTAATACCAAAGTATGTTATAGTTCATAAGGTTTTAACTTCACATGAAAATGTGCTTTCAAGCTTGAATTGTGCATAAGCTTTATTAGTGCAACTGATTCCTGAAAGAAAAGATCTAGATTAAATGCAGAAACAACAAGTATGGTGAATTCACTAATAAATCATGTTGAGAACTATTAAAGGGTATATATAGCAAGGCTCAACAGTACAAAATAGTTCGGTATGATTCTATTTATCCTAAAGAATCAATTATGGTTTGGTTAGCAATAAAGGGGAAACTAAGCACTCTAGTAAGAATGAAGATATTCCTTACAGTCTCTAAAATTTATATGTTATACAACTAAGAGGCAGAAACAATAAGTCATTTCTTCTTTGAATTTTAGTAGTCTTCCAAAATTTGGGAACAAATCAAAGGACTATGAAACTTTTCTATTCCTTCCTTAAGCTAGCAAGATCTAATCCAGTGTTCTAGTAGTAATCACAAAAAAGGACAGTTGATTAGATAGTGACCAAGCTAGTACTAAGCAACATCGTACATAACATTTGGTTGGAGAGGAATTAAATAATTTTCTCTTAGAAATTGAGTAATACTCATAACCTAACTATTTCAATAATGAACTTTATAATAGAGTAGTTAATAGCTCATCAAAGGCATTTGGAGTATAGAAAAAGAAAAGTTTTTAAATGGAGATTACCATAAACTTCACAAGCTAGTAGTAATGGAAATAAAGACAAATTATGCAAAGTTCATAATTTAATCATGATGATCTGACTCAAATAGAAAGTAGTATGATTAATTCAAGAAGAGAATATTGATCCTATCGATAGAAAATTCAAATCACACAAGTATGCTATGCATGCAAGATAGATAATACAATATTTACAAAAGGTGAACTCAAAGTGGAGATGGTTTTTATCTCACTCATGGAGAAGAAGAAGCTTGAAGTGAATATGCAATTATCCCTGAATTGATCAAGCAAATCTCCAACCAGAAGAAGGATATGGAACCTAAAAAATTAATCAGCAAATGCATGCATGAAGTTATTCTACAATCTAAATAATTAAATTGGAAGATGAGTAAAGATAAAATTAGATGGCCAAGCTTTTGTGGGCTGTATGGAGTAAAAAGTGTTAGGCAATTGTTTTTTGTTACGTGATAAAACAAGTGGACTCTTTGTGAGCACAACTATTTTCCAATTTTAATGGATAAATCCTTTAAGTTTTAAAAAAGTATATTAGAAAGAATATAATGATTTGTTATATATGAGATAATTCCATTCTTTATTATTTTTAATCTAATTCCATTCTTTCTTATTTTTGGTCCACATAACGTGAAACTCTTTTGAATTCTATTTAGTACTTTACTTTACTCATTTTGATCATCTTTTGATTGTTCAATTCATTCAATTGGATCTTTACTCATTTTATCATTTTATTGAACTTGATATTTCAAATATTGTCTAAGTTCTTTATAATAAAGCTATCAATATTATTAAAAGTAAATTCATACATAACAATATATTTTATGTAGCACCCCACTCTCGCAAGACATGTACCCGACATCCTGAGTGACGTCTGAGTGCGTACCCCACAAGGGTAGCATGCTAGAACAATCAAACACTTAAAACTCGGTACAAATTTTTTTACACCACAAATCATTTACAAACATCTCCCATTTGGAAAGTTATTAAAAATAGAATGTTCAAAAACACATTGTACAAAAATCGCGGAATATACAAATTGATACAAAAATAAGAAAGGACAAATGCAGATGCGAATTGATCTCGACTTCTATCTTTTACTTAAATGCTTCGTCTGTACTCCTGTTAGCCTAACGGGGTAACTCTTCTGAGCCTGAAAAATATTGCAAATTTTGGGTGAGTTTTGCGAACTCAGATGAGGTAACAATCATCGATGGTTCACTCAATTCATGCATCACATAAATACACATAACATGTAATTCACATCTTTGCATTTTGCATAAAGTATCACGTAACTCTCATCACTACATTAATTCATCATATCGCATCAATTAACACCTTATTCATTTATTTCACATTTCACATTTCAACCATTCAAACAGTGCATTTCAATCATTTATAAATACATATCAAATGCATATGCAATGCTCATGAGACTCACTTTCAATTGTTATTATTATGACCAAGTGCCTATAATTGTCCCGTACTCATTGTGGATACCGGGCTCATTAATAACTGTCCCTTATCTGTTGGGGATACAAGGCTCATTTTACATAGTGAGCCTTTGGCTCTTAATCACTTTCTGAGCTTTAAGCTCTTTTCCACTTTCTGAGCTTTAAACTCTTTTTTTTTTGTGGCTACTCCAGTCATAACAGCCTTTACATTATTATTCATTCATGTAATGAAATGCATCAGTCATATATGCTCAATCAGTCATTTTATTTCACTTTACACATTCACTTTCACATGTCATCGGACCTTGGTCTGACATTCAACATTTAAGTTGAGAAAACACATTTGTTTCATCATATTCACATGCAAGGAGCACTTCAAATATCACATTTATTCATCAGAATCATCAAACCTTCATTGTCCGGAATAAGCACAATCAAATCACATTTATTCGATAATTCAAACATAATATAAAACAAACAATTAATTGAGTGAGACCGTCTAGGTTACTCACAGTATGCTCCAAATTAGCATTAGCTTCCATGATCCAAAAGCATTTGGATGCGAACGTTCTATCCTGTGTATCAACATCATATAATACACATTTACACACATTATTAATTGCACAATCATATGAACACCCAATCACATACATATGTATATGTGTTGTGTATAATGCATGCTCAATGACAATCCTGGGTATCTTTCCATTATTCTCATCACATAATCATTCATACTTCCAAACTCACATAAGTATCATTTATACTTATGATTTACACCTCAATAAAACCATAAAAATAGAAATTCATAACTCATTTCATCATTTTCGAATTTTTCCTATAACAACTTTCGGGTCAACATTCCAAGTTCTTTTTGACTAAGAAAATGAAGTCATTTAAGGATATTTTCTTCTAGAAAATTGTTTCCCATTGTCTTAAGTTTCTATTGACACAATATTATTCAATTTGGTTCAGTATCCTATGCGTTATGCTCACAATACCATAGACTATGTACAATTGAAATTTTGGCTAGTTCATGATCATATCCTCAAATCGTACAACTCATAACTTTCAACTCAGATATCTAAAAATGACAAACTTAATACCAATTGAAAGATAAGAGAATGGACTACAACTTTTATGAAGATACCTTTATCTGATTCAGCCTATATCCATCTAGTTTTTATGAAAACATTAAGATATAATTTCTGTCTCAGGTAGTACTCCAACCTCAATCAAGACTCAATTTCGCACAAGATTTTGAAAGTCTTAGAGATAGAATTAAATATTAGACTTCTTCAAGGAAGTTGTAGAATTATGTCTCTAGTTTAATCTGAATTAAGAATCACCTCATTTGGACATCTACAGCTCAAGATACTCAATTACAAAAATCTACGGTTCTAACACCCTTAGTATGGAAACGGGATGTTACAACAAGCCCACCTAGAATTATTTCAGTACTAACAGCAAAGAAAATGATGAAGAAAGGATATGAAGCATTCTTGGCATCTATAGTAGACATGAAGGTAGGTGGAGAAAAATTTGAAGATATTCTCGTGATCATGGAATTTCCATATGTCTTTCTGGAGGAATTACCAGGACTACCGCCACCTAGAGATTGAGTTCACTATAGAGCTTCTTCCAGGTACTACACCAATATCAATCCCACCTTATAGAATGGCCTCGGCAGAATTAAAGGAGCTTAAAGAGCAGTTAAAAGAGCTTTTGAAGAAAGGTTTTATTAGGCCTAGCTCTTCGCCTTGGGTAGCATTAATTCTTTTTGTGAAAAAGAAAGATGGATCCTTAAGGATGTGTGTGGACAATAGGAAGCTCAATCAATTCACTATCAAGAATCGATATCCTCTCCCATACATAGATGATTTGTTTCATCAACTATAAGGAGCAAAAGTCTTTTCCAAGATAGACTTGAGATCGGGTTATCATCAATTGAGAATAAAGGAGTCTGATGTGTCAAAGATTACTTTCAGAACATGATATGGACATTTTGAGTTCTTAGTTATGCCCTTTGGATTAACTAATGCCCTTGCAGCCTTCATAGACCTGATGAATAGAGTCTTCAAGCCTTTCCTAGACCAATTTATCATAGTCTTTATTGATGATATATTAGTTTATTCCAAAAGCGATAAGGAGCATGAAGAGCATTTAAGGATTGCCTTAAAGACATTGAGGAAAAAAGAGTTGTATGCCAAATTCAATAAATGTGAATTCTGGCTAAAGGAAGTGGTGCTTCTTGGACATGTAATTTCAGAAAAGGAGTACATGTGGATCTAAGGAAAGTAGAAGTTATGGTTAAATAGGAAGCACCCAAGAATGTGGCAGAAGTGAGGAGTTTCTTGGGATTAGCTGGTTACTACAGAAGATTTGTAGAAGGCATTTCTATTATAGCAGCTCGACTCACCAAATTGACAAAGAAGAGTCAGAAGTTTGTATGGATAGAAGAATGTCAGAGGAGCTTTGAGGAATTGAAGATTAAGCTTACAACTACACCAATTTTGACTTTGCCTTCGGGTAGTGATGGATATACTGTATATAGTGATGCCTTGAGGAAAGGATTGGGGTGTGTGTTGATACAAGGAGATAAAGTGGTTGCCTATTCTTCAAGGCAATTAAAACCCTATTAGATGAATTATCCTACGCATGACTTGGAGTTAGCTGCTATAGTCTTTGCATTAAAAATATGGACAAATTATTTATATGGAGTCACCACTAAGGTATTTACATACCACAAGAGTCTTAAATATTTAATGAGCCAAAAAGAGTTAAATTTGTGGCAAAGAAGGTGGTTAGAATTATTGAAGGACTATGACTTGATGATAAACTATCTCCCGGGAAAAGCTAATATAGTAGCGGATGCACTGAGTAGGAAATCCACTATAGCACATGTGAAGATAATATATCTTCCTTTGTTGAAGGAATTAGCCAAACTTAAGGCAATGTTGAGGTATGTCAAATTCGGTAGTATATTGGCTAATTTTAAAGTAAGGCCGATATTGAATGAGAAGATTAAGGAATCGCAGGAATAAGATGAGTACTTGTGCAGGCTCAGAGAAGAAATTAAAAATGGTAAGCCTTTGGAAATAAAAGTAAGAGAAGATGGATTGATGGTGGTAGGTAACAAATTATGCATTCCGGATATGTAAAAGTTGAAGGGTGAAATTCTTGATAAGGCACATAATGCTCCATATACAATGCATCCAGGGAGCACCATAATGCATAGAGATTTAAAAGAACACTTCTAGTGGAGAGGAATGAAGAAAGATGTTGCACAATATACTAGAAAATGTTTGGTATGTCAACAAGTTAAAGCAGAACATCAAGCGCCTGCCGATAAGCTTAAGCCCTTGTCTATTCCTGAATGGAAGTGGGAGAAGATTACAATGAATTTCTTAATGGGATTACCAAGGACTAGCAGGAAACATAATGCAATATAGGTGATTGTTGATAGGCTAACCAAGTCAGCACATTTCTTGCCAATTAGACAAACAGATTCTTTGTATGCCTTGGCCAAGAAATGCATAGATGAAATAATCAGACTTCATGGGACTCCGAGTTCTATTGTATCAGATAGAGATCCCAGATGCACATCCAGATTCTGGGAAAGTTTGCAAGAGGCTTTGAGAACTAAGTTGCATTTTAGCACAACTTTCCATCCACAGACTGACGGTCAATCAGAAAGGACAATAAGGACATTGGAAGCAATGTTAAGAGTATGTGTAATGGATTTCAAAGGTTCATGGGATGATCATTTGCCTTTAATCAAGTTTGCTTACAACAATTCCTACCACTCAGGAATTTAAATGGCACTTATGAAGCTTTGTATAGTAGGAGGTGTAGAACTCCTATTTGTTAGGATAAGGAAGGTGATTGGAGACTTTTAGGGCCTGAGTTGGTACAAGCTACAGTCAACAAGATTAATTTGGTGAAACAGAGACTCAAGGCAGCTCAAGACAGGATGAAGAGCTATACAGACGCACATAGGAAGGAGATGGAATATGAAGTTGGAGACAAAGTATTTCTTAGAGCCTTACCATAGAAAGAAGTCTTAAGATTTGGTAAAAAGGGTAATCTCAGTCCAAGATACATAGGTCCTTATGAGATTATTGAGAAGATTGGGTCTCTCGACTACAAGTTAGCATTGCCGCCAGAGTTATCCAAGATTCACAATGTCTCCCATGTATCAATGCTAAGGAGATATAGATCGGATCTTTTACACATAGTCCAACCTTCAGAGGTTCAATTAAGGGAGGATTTGACTTATGAAGAACAACCAGTAGCGATTCTAGATTCAAAGGAAAAGGTCTTAAGAAACAAGACTGTGAAATTGGTTAAAGTTTTATGGAAGAACCATTCAAAAGAATAGGCAACATGGGAACCCTTGGAAGCCATGAAAGAGAAGTATCCACACCTAACTGTAGCTTCAGGTAAGAATTTCGAGGATGAAATTCTTTAAGAGGGGAAGAAATGTTGGACCCCAAATTTTTCTTAGAAATTATTTTAATAAATTAGCAAGCATAAACTGAAAATTTAAATTTTTGCATTAGAAATTTTTTTGAATTAGTTATGATTATATTTTTATTTATATGTGTTTGCATGTATTAAATGGAAATGTTAAAATAAAGTAAGGAGTTAGTAGGAATTAAATTAAATGTGGAAGGGTAAGTTTGGAAGATTAAAAGTTCGTCTTAAAATAATAAGAAAAGAAGAGAAGAGAGTCGTGCATAGTAAGAAAGAAAAATAGAGAAAGTCGTACAAGAAACTAGAAGAAGAGAAAGAGAAACCGAAGCATAGAAAGAAGAAGGAAATAAAGAAAAAAGAGGAAGAAGAAGAAAGAAAAAGGGTTCAACTGAAAATTTTTAAGCATTCCCTATCTTTTCTTCTTGCTTTAGTAGAAGAAGAAATTAGTGAAAGTAGGTTTTATGTTGACAATGAAGAGAGAAAGAAGAGAACCAAGAAATTCATTTTCTCAGATCTTTGTGGATTTCTAAATATATCTTAGTTCTTCTAGCCTAGATAAAGCTTATTTTTGGATAGTAGAGCTTTAAGGAAGTTCTATTTGTATATATTGTTTGAATGAAAATATGTTTGTTTAAGAGAATCAAGAATATCAAAGGTGAGAGCAAGAGGAAGAGTAAACTTAAGCTTGAAATTACAACTAAATAGGTGGGTAATATGTTTATAGTTGTTATATGATGAGCTGAATTATCTACTCATATGTGTACCAGATGTTTGCCTTTTTATCATTGTGAATATAGGAAAAATAATCTGTGATTGATATCATATTTTCTTTAAAAGACTTTACTGCTTTTAGAATTAATAAAAAGAAGAAAAACACAAATTGCATGAAAATATGAATATGATATGAAATATGTAAGCATCAGAAATTTGCTTGTGTGAGCAAGAGAGATACCATTTCGTTCGTCGCATACACGTTAACCTATAACCTTCTCCCGACTGCCCGCTTGAGGTATATGAGCTCCAAAAAATGGACTCATTTCATTCATAGTGTAAACTTCGGTTTCACTGTTTCATTCCATGGGATTCTCTCAAGCCATTATATGTGTGCATTTTGCTTTAAATTGTTAAACCTGATATATGATTGAATGTTATGTTTTGATGACTGAAAATTTTACATGATTTGATTTGTGAATAATTTGTTTATTTGTGAGCTTGAACTGTGGATAATCTGACTATTATATTTAAATATGATAAAAATTTATGTATATGTTTAGTTGTGTGTATGGTTCATCGCTAATGGCTATAGCCATATTAGCCACTAAGCTTCGCAGCTTACCCCACTATTTTCCACTCTTTAGGTGAATAATAAGCAGATCATTAAACCTTGCAACTTCAGCAGACTCCAAGAATTATTATTATCTTTTGTAACTATGTTAGTTCGAATACCTTAGGTAGCTTAGAAATCATGCATTCATGTTGTATTTTTTGAATTATGCTACTGTGCTAGCTCTAAATATGTAATTGAATTTATGTATAAACCTTGTAACAACTGAGAGACGAAACTTTATCTTGTTGAGAAATGAATAAAAGAAGGGTTGAAAAACTTCTTTTGAATATGTGCAGAAATTTCTTCTCTGTTAGTGTCAATTGTGGTTGGGAATAAAATTGTTACTTATATGATGCCTTTTGGACGGGTTTTCTTTAAGCAAATTGTTTTAATTGGAGTTTTTAATGTATGGTTTATGTTGTTGGTTTCAGGTCTTGTGATATAGGTAGTAGTTTTTATATTTACAGTGGAGAGAAAAAGGGGATGAAATTTTGTTCTGAATCGTTAATGAATAAACTGTAATGATTTAGGCATAATTAGACACAATTGTCTTCATAAAAGTTGTAGCTCTTTCTCTTAGCTTTCTAACGACATAAAGATTGAAATTTTTGGACTTCGAGATTAAAAGTTATAATAAATTGAAGTAGGAGTGTGCAGTCAGGGTTACACGATCGTGAGCATACACGATAACAACAACCCCAATTTTTCATAAATGTCGTGATCGTGCACATGCATGATTGCATCGAACTACTACTGTTCATCAAATGTCGCGATTGTGCACGATCGCAACTCTTTGTTTCTTTAGCCATGCATTTTCTAAAGCACAATCGTGCACTATTTAATGCACGGTCGTGAGAAATGCCCGGCTGTGCATTTTTGGGGGGGAAACCTTACTTTATTTTATTTGTTTGTTTGTTTATTGTTTTTAATCCCACTAAGAATTTAATTCTTTTTATCTTGATGTTACTTATATGTATATATATATATGTATATATATATATATATACTTTTATTTTAAAAAGTCCCCCAATTTTGACGTCTTGTCGTCACGAAATAAGAACCGAGACCCGGGGTCAACAATTACTCTCTATCGAGTTATAATCACTAAGCACTAATTAATAAACCCTAATTAAGTCGAGTTACCAAACATGTAATCTCTAGATTAACAATCAGCCCGCAACCTATTCAGTTCTTAAGCATTCTAATAAACAACTTGGTCGTCACACGAGATCTCTCTCCGTATAATTATCGATTTGATTATTTGCTTGGTCTATTAGGTTATTTAACTATCATTAACTAACCCAATCATTTTTCAATTGGTTAACTCTTTTGATTTATTACCGAAGCTTGCAATTATAACAAATAATCGCAACA
Source organism: Erythroxylum coriaceum (assembly GCA_026874005.2). Taxonomy (NCBI): domain Eukaryota; kingdom Viridiplantae; phylum Streptophyta; class Magnoliopsida; order Malpighiales; family Erythroxylaceae; genus Erythroxylum; species Erythroxylum coriaceum. Next base: position 828,012 of record JANQAP020000083.1, read on the forward strand.
CCCAAATTAATTAACACAAAAACAACTAGATTAACATTGAATCAAGTCTAAATCCCTATAGAAGAGTTACAAGAATAGGGGTTCATCATCATCAATATCATCTCGTACATCATATGAAAGAAATAAGAGGTGGAAAGAAGAAAGTACAATTTGAAGGAATAAAAGTGGAAACATCCAAGGTAGATCCCCTTCTTTTATCTCTTCTTCTCTTTCTCTCTTCTTCTTCTTCTTCCTTGGCTTTTTCCCAAAGTGGCTGAAATAAGGCTCTCTCTTACATCTTCTTTCTTTTTCTTTATATATCTTTTCCATTTATGGTAAACATTAGGGTTTACCTAGGCCCATAAGTCCGAAATATTCCTCAAAAAGTCTCATTTTAGTAGTCGATCTATGTTTATTGTCACGCAGGCCACGTTCATAGCCTATGGTGCCATGATTATGGCACTTAATTTTGCTCTCTATCATAATCGTAGCAGATGGGGCCACGTTTGTGGCAAACCTACCAAACTTCTATCACAATTATGGCCCTGGGCCTTGCTCCGGGCTTCCTTCGATTCTCCTTCGTTCATCAGTATCTATTTTTAAACACTAATAAATACATCAAAGAACCTCAAATACACAAAATTTAAGATCAATAGCATGCTTTAACCCATAAAACTCTCAAAACACAAATATCTAACTATATAACACAATCTTAACCTAAACATGCACTAATCATTCGATTTAACAATTAAACACATACTAAAGTGCCCTCTAAAATATTATGCAACCTGCAACTATTAGTCACAACACAATATCAGTTGTGCTTCTGTGTTACTTGGAAGACTCACACATTCCTTCTTAACAATGCATTGGAAGGTGGCCTAACTTAAACCTCCAAGTTATGAAGAGTATAGGAGGTGTTCTTTAAAATTTGAACAATTTTGGCTTTGATCCTCCTTCGAATTTCATCTTGGCTATCGAAGCTCAATATATCTATTAACTTGTCCAATTTTAACTTTACAAATCCAAGCCTATTCTATTGGAAACTTAGTGGACCTTGTGCTCTCAAATAATCTACTGTATTGATAATCAATGAATAATTTAGGTGGTACTACAACCCAAGATTATATGTGTTATAGCGTCTCCCATTTATACTATAATGCCTTCACTAGGATGGAAGAAAACGTCTGTAACTTGCTTAGGTTGAAGTTGCTTTCTTCCCTTTTCTATCTTGTGTTTAATTACCTGTAATCACACAAGAAAAGTATCAAATCCTTAAATCAAAGGAATTGAAATCATATAAGATGTTAATTTAATCCCTACAAATGGTGCCAAAAACTTGTTGATAAGTTTTATATTTTCATTACCACTAGTATACAAATCGTAACTTGTAGTAACAAAGATATCATTCCCATAAGGACCAATTATATACCTAACAAGTTGAATAAATTTTTTTTAGGTTATTAAAAGATTGATTGAGTCAAAATAAATTATTGAAATTAAAATAACTAATTAAATGAAATGATTAGTAAGTGATCTGCTAATAAAAATAAAGTTGATCAAAGTTGGAAACTTAGGAATTATTATATCTTTGTTTTGTCCCCCTTATTCTTGTTAATCTAATTATTCTTGATCCTAGATATCCTAAGGTTTTGATCACCTTCTCTCAAGATCTAATCAAGTAATCCCAATTGAAGTAGAAAATAATATAATTTTAACCTCTCACTTCATAAGACTACTCCTAGCTAATCAATTGGATTTGAAGTAATCCTAGGAATAATTAATTCACAATTAAGATCTCTCTTTAATTGTTAATTAATATGATAATTTTAAGTATATTAATCTACCAACTCTCGTTATGCACCTTGACACATGTAACTTGATTCATTCTCTTGATTTATTACCAAATATAAGCATAATAATTATCACAAAGCATTCATAGTTGTATTGAATTCAACAAGAATAAAGTTTAACAAAACAGATGAAGAATAATCCCTAATATGGATTAGAAAACCATAATCATGTTTAACATCATAATAATCCAAATAAACATCCAATACAATGAAATAATTGAAGGGGGAAAAAGAAAAACAAGTTTGTGTCTTAATCTGGAAATCAGGAATTTTTGGAGCTTCTCATGATGTATCCTCTTTGATCTTCCTGATTCTGGTAACTGCTGCCTTTTATTGGTGCTTTTCTTGTCCTTCAATAGTTCTTAAGGCTTCTAGGGTGATTTTAGGCTTTCCTTGCTTAATTTGGTTCCTCGAATAGCCTTGAAATCTTATAAGTTCAAAAATCTCGCGAGTTGGATAGACAACTTGCCACGATCGTAGGAGTGTCTCGATCGTGCCATAAGCTGGATAAACAACTTGCCATGATCTTAGGATTGCCATCATGAAAAAGACCCATGAACGTCTTGTTCATATGCCAAGATGTATCCATTCCTTCTAACAGCATGTCGTATCGCCAGTCAAAATAAACTAAACCTACTATTGTGGCAGTGGTAAATCTAGGTCGATCCCACAAAGAGTGTGTGTAAAGTTTATGAAATGAAATTAATTAGTGTTTAATTCTTGGCGGTTTTGGATTTTTTGGGATTGCAATAAGGAAATAAAATGAAACTAAACTAATAAAAATAAATTAAAGAAAATATGCAAAGTGATGAAAGTGGTGAATTTGTTAAGAATCTAGCTTGTTGATTTTATCTCAACCTACACCCTAATTAAACATATTTCAATGATTTGTTGTTCTCAAACATCTTCTAGATACTATTAATCATAGGTTAATCTATTAACCCGAGTCTTCCCTTAGGTTATGTTTAATCAAGATACGATCATTAATTAAACCTAGCCACTAAATAACCTAGGATAAGATCTTTAGATTCAATTGGGCAACCACATTACGAATTAGGAAAACCGGTTATAAGGGAACAATCATATACGATGCGTCATTTAACCTAGGTTATGTTATCCCTAATGATTTACGAACCATTAGTTCCTACAAATGAATTTCAACAAAACAATTACGGATTACATTAAATATTCTAGCAATGGGTTTGTAATAAAACGATCCAATGAACACATTAAAATCATCTTTTCATGGTACCCAAATTCGTACACTTCAGATAGCATAATCAATTTCTAAAGAGAGAAAGAGACAACAAATACAAGACCGAAATGTTGACATCGATATTTCCTTCAAACCGGTGTCAGGAAGCTACCTCTCTATGGGTATTCTCATAGTGGAGATCTTACCTCCCTCTTGGTGCTCTCCCATAGGTCCCTCATGATTCAACCCAGTCAAAAATATTTTCTCCTCTTTTCTCTCTACTAAAACTCAACTATTCTTTCATACCTTTGTGTCGTCACCCAAACGAAGATTTTATTCCTAAAAATAGGGTTTGGCTGAGCTATAAGTGTCTCACAGGTGTGTATGATAGTGTCACACCCATAAACCACCTCAATTGAGGCTCATGACCATGAGCCTCATATGTATGGGTCTGACATGGATGTCACGCCTATGACAGCTTTTGTCATGGCCGTGAGATGTGTCTCACGGACATGAAAAATCATGCATAGCCATGAGCTTCTTCACCATTTTCTTATCTTCCAAAGCCGTGAGCTTCTTCACCATTTTCTTATCTTCTTCTTGTATAATTCTTGCTCTAATCTTCTTCTTCTTGCTCCATGAAGACAAGCGAGTGTGAACCTTCAAAAAATGGCTCAAATGTAGTAATTTCGACTCACTTTAGCTCTTTCACTTCTGAATTGTGCCTAAAACCACATATGAGTCAAAGTGAGTATCTTAAGCACTTTTCTAGCAATATTCACTAAATGGTATTGAATAAATTCATCATCAGTTAAGTACATATCACCTTCACTTTTCTTCAAATTCCTGTTTCCATACACTCACAAACACATCAAACACCTCTTGAAAAATAAAATTAAGATCAAATTTTGCTCTAAACCAAACAAACACTTAAAACATATAAAAATACTAACAATAACATCATTCTAAGTCTATACACATGATAGTTGTCTAAGAAACATTTAAAAACACACTTAAACACCTAGAAAAACATACTATATTCTACACCTATCACTTTGTTCCATGCAAGTTGATTCATTTGAGTAGACTTATCAGCAGTCTCTGTGGTGATCTTTCCCTTATCAATATCTACACCAAGAATTGTAGTAACTTCATTTAGAGATAAGAGATCAAGGTTAAGAGGAGGAGCCAAACTAAAAAACACTGAAGTGTTATAGGAAGGAGAAGAACAAGATATTTTTTAGTAAAAGGTAGAAGGCATTTCTTCGATTAATAAAAAATCAGATATAAGATAATCAGTGGGAACATTAAATAATTAAGGGTAGGCTAAAATTGGAAAGGATTTTGTAGGAATGAGTTGGGTTAGAGAAACGAGAGGTGTTGTAGATGGATTAGGAAAAGTGTGGGGTTAAAGAGTCCAAAAAGTCTCTCACTAACCCATCCAATTGTCCATTGAATACTATAAGATTGGAAATTTTATTTTTGATATATAAAATTATAAATTTTTATTATTTTGTTGATTATCATGTTTTCCTATCATTAATGATATTAAATATAATAATATTTAATGTGTAATGTGATTAATATTCTTAATTATATTTTTAATAAATAGTAATATATTTATTAATTTTATATTATAGTAAGGTACATATTTATTTAAATTTTTATTTATTATCTAATAAAAATAATAAGTACAATCATTAGTTTCTTATATTTTATTATATTTTATATTTTTAAAAATATATAAATTATTTAATTTTTATTATTATTCAGTGCTTTCTGGTTAACTTACCTCATCACATCAACATTATTAGACTAAATAAAGCTCTTATTCATGGTATTGATTATAACAAAATATATTAATAATTATCTTTTCATTGTTAGTAATATTAGTAAGTTAATATATGAAAATTCAACTTTCATGGAAGGTAAAGTGAGCAAATGAGCTAATTTAATCAAGTGAGCAATTAAATGATAAAGAAAATGAGCAAAGTAAAGCACATATGTAACTTAGGAGAGCTTTAAGGGAATTATAGTGAAGAACCAAGAATAAGAAGGAAATAAATGTAGTAAAATTTAAGGAAATCTTTGTAATTCTTGTTTTAACCTTATCTTGGTCATTTCAGTGAATGATAAGTTTAATCATTACATGATCATTTCCAAAAACTAGTGTTATTGTTATTAATCATTATATCTAAAAATATTTTTTAGTAACCATTTTAAGTTTTTTGGGGTATAAATAAACTACATATGATTTACAGATTAAGCTTTAATGTAATAAAGAGATACTAAGAGCCTTGAGAGGCAAAAAAGAGAATATTTGCATTGTATAACATAAATCAAGCCTTTGTTTAGTAGTGCGAGCTAGAGAGGAAGGCTTTGAGTTATATTGTTATGAAATTGTTGAGATTGAGGAAATTGCTTAGGGGCCTATAGCTCCTATTAATTATGAACAAGATTTACAGAGGATTGTTCTTCATTCATGCCTACGCATCATCCTATAAACCCTAAGAAAAAAAGTCCATACATTCATGTATGGTCATATCCTAAACCTAGAGTATAATATTCTAATCCTAGATTATCTATACAATGTGTATCTAGAATTAAAACATCAAATAATGACTTGTGTATGTACTCAATCTATATAAAATAGCTAATCACATTTAAAATTATTAGTGAAAATTTACGACTCTAAAGAAACCATACACACACACATATATATTCCATTTCATGAACATCACACACACACATATATATACATATGAAATATTGTAGTTTTCATTATTCTTTAATCCAAAAGACTATATGTGTAAAATATATATAACCAAAATTTTCCAAAATTTATGTATGGAAACATGCTCAACTAAACGTAAACTATGTATGCAAGTTCCAACATAAGGTAGAATATCTCCCAATCTACATTCACAACTAATATATATCAAAATCTACATTCATAATTGATATCTTAGATTACTAGATTAGATGGATTTTCATGAATTAACTTGATCTTAAGGTCTATACCCTCCTCAACAAAACCTTAAAATATTTATAAAATACAAAAAATAAGAAAAAGGTTTAGTAAGCAAAACATACTTATTCATAATTTAAAATATTCTTTGGTTTATAAGTAAGATATGAAAAATAGGTTTAAATGCAAATTACAAAACATGCATATTTTTAAACAATGATTATGTTTAAAGTAAGTTTCACATTTAACCACACAATACTTGGGAATAGAAAATCTTTTGGGGATTCTACCATCTAGTGATTACTTATAGAGTTTCTACCATCTATAAGGTGCAATAGAAAGTCATTTGGGGATTCTAGCATTTGGTGATTACTTATAGGGATTCTACCATCAATAAGGTTCAATATGTCAATTAAATAATAAACTAATCATACACTGGGATTACACCATCCAATTGATTGTTGGCCCTTTTTAGGGATTCTACCATCCAATTACAACATTATGACATATATCTTTTCTATACTTAGGTACACATAATTAAACTGGGACTCCAAATAATTCCAAACCATGTTTTTGCGTAATTATCACCATTCTTATATATCATATCATAATATACATATATCTCACATTCATCAACTTTCTCAAATCATGAATAATTCAAATCAATTATCATATTTTACCATCACTTTCCTAATTTAGGAATATTTCTCAAATCATTATTTATACATAAATAGAATTTAACCCAAAAACTTCCACAATATTTACTTATAGAAAAACGAACCTCGTTATTGATTGTATTCAAACTCATATACTTCTCACTATTTTAAAGCATGAAAATAACCATTTAAAATATATATCTTAAATTTAAATCAAAATATGTAGAAGATCCATATAAACCATAATTATACTCAATATGATGCATGATTTTCTAAAACCATAAAAGGAGTATGATTTACTTACTTCAAAGCAAATTCACAAATAAGAAGAAATCTAGTAAGAAAGAAGCCCACACACATTTAAACTCAATCTAAACACATCAAATAGCCTTTACAAATTATAAAATCTTGATAAGAACTTGACGAAGAAAAGAGGAGAGATAAGAAATTTCCTATGCACTTCTAAAACTTTTATAAGGTTTTTGGGGTCAATTTAAGAGAGGTTCTTGTTTTAAAACCTAGTCAAAATACTTAAAATGACTTAAAAAGTTAAAGCAAGTAGATGACTCAGCCTACTATAGCCCTTGTGCACTAAAACATCCACAACTTCATATAAAGACCTTATAATCACTTTATTTTTTTCACAAGTAAACTACACACATAAAACAACAACCTTTATGTTTTATACTTCATCACAATCTAACTTTAACCCTATGAAAAACATTTAAAAAAATATAACCCTATAGAAGTCCAGAAAATGAGCTTACAACCTTTAGGTTTATCAACCTCTAAAATATACACTAACTTAAACCAACACCTATTAAACATCTAAAAACTTATAAAGATACCTAAAACATCAATGAAATAATGAGAAATACTTAGCATATAGTATGAAAAAGATAATGAAGAAGTCCACAAGTTAAGTATTTAGAAGCTAGAAATCTACGACGATCCATATAAGGTCTAGAATTTAAGGAAACAATAGGCATAACTTTTGTGCAAGGTCATAGAAAAAGAGCATGTAACATTTTTCTCATTAATATAGGATTCTTTATTACTAAAAGGGCATTAAAAAACTCACATTTATCATAGGCCACTATTCATATACTTAAAATACGTTCATAAATTCCATAGGCCATATTTATACCAAAAGAGCATGCCATATGCTAAACCATTTGTTTCGCCTTATTATCATATAAGAAAAACTCTTATCCCTCCAATATCTAAAGTAAAGTTCCCAATTACAATCACATCCAAAGAATAGTTATAAATGCATATATGTCACATTCTTATAAGTTACACTCACATGATTTATTCAAATCATATTATATAAGGAAAAACTTTTATTAATAGAGGTATAAAACAAATGAGCTTTAGATATTTAAAAATTGTTGCAATGATTTTGCATAGCTACTTAATTATGTCTAGAAGTATGTCATGATTATACATATATTTACCAAAATTACTCTTCGAAAAAATACTTGTTAACCTAAAAAGATATATGTTAAGAAGGATTTAAGCATTGGCCCAATTTTATGGGGTTATCTAGAATATATTATTTATTTTCTTGTAGTCAAAATCAAGTGACATCAAATGAATACCAAAAATAGGTATCACCTCTATTAATATCAAATAAGGAATAATAATGACATCTCTAATAATTTATTTCAAAAGAAAAATTAATAAGACTCCTTATATGAGTCAAGTAAGGAAATTGGCATCAAAAGATTAATAGTTGAGCCTAGTGAGGAAGAAAAGGATATAATAATTTAGGGTATGCGAAATGATATATATACTTGAATTCATATTGACAGGATTTGAGCATATTGACTTATACATATTTAAGGGGGGAAAGCATTGTTACATATAACTTAGGAGAGAGATATATATATTGATCTTTAAATTGGTATATAAGTTTTTATAAATATTACTCATTTATTTAAAAGTAATTTGCATGTTTTCTTTTCTGTCCATATGATAGATTTTTTAAAATAAAGGGAGAGAGCAGTTATTTATTTTTTTATGCTTATAGATGTGTAACTCATATACCTTTTTAATGTTGTTAAAAAAGGAAAGAGAATGATGATATTAAAATTTGATCATTTATGGTACATGAATTAAGGAAAAGAATGCATACATATTGCTTTAAAATATAGGGATCATACTCAATGTCTTTTATTTTCCACAAAATCATATATGGTAATCCAAGGACCATTTTAGGATGTTTTGGTTATAAATAGTCCATATATAGGTTGTAGAAATAATCTTTAGCATAATAAAGAGTTAATAAGAGCCTTAAAAGACAAAAAAAAAAGAGCATATATGCATTTCATATCATCTATTGAGCCTTTGTTCAATTATATGAGTAAGAAAGGAATGGTTTGAGTTGTATGGTTATATAGTTATTATACTTTTATAAACTATTTGAGATACACATTGTGAGGATTTCTCTTGACTTTAAACAAGATTTGTAAATAGTTACTCTTCACCTATAATAAAGCAAGACATTTTTAACGTTTCCTTTCACCTATGATAAATAAGATAATGTATGGAAGATTCCTCTTCACATATTAAAGGATGAAGATAGTGAATTTCTAAGCAAAGCCTAGATGTAAACTGAAGGTTGTTTCGATGAATTATTATAAATAATTTTTTTCATTTTTTCCTTACTATCTTTTATTATTATTGTGTTTGTTAATGTATATGGAAAATAAATATATTTTCCTCAGTATTTTGCTTTTTTATACTAAATTACAATATTTTCTTGGTTTTTCATATATTTTTAAGTAATTTAGAATATTTGACCTTAAAATTTGATTGTTTAAGAATTAGAAGATATTTAAAACAAAAAAATGAAGACAGTCACAATTATTGGTCAAACATGGTCTAGAACATGATTATCTACTAGCCAATACCCAATATGGACCATAAACAAATGAAGTCGTGACCTAGAGAAAGATTGCATGGTAAGAGAATGTCCAAAGAATGACATGGCTTGAAAGACACCTATGTCTCAAAATGAATCTATGATAAAAAAAGAAACGTGAAGATCCATGATTTAGGGCATAGGCATGCTAAAGCCCACATCCCTTCCTAAAAGAAATGGAAGGATCTAAGCCAGGAACACGATAATGTTATCGACCATGTCTAAGGAATATCAAACCTACTTAAAGTGAAAATTCTTAATTTTTAGAAGGATTTTTGGAAAATTTTAATATCTTATCAATTTATATTTGAGAAAGCCAAGGTTAACCATCGAAAGATACATTAATTCATCATAGTTTAATTTTGAAATTGTTTTAATTAGAGAAATAAGATTAAAGATCTTCTCAATAGATCAAATTGTTAAAAATACAAGAGTTTCATCTAGAGTTCCTTCTATCATGATATCTTTAAATTTGTCTATTGTTCTCATTGGTTTAAACATAATTTATGGCCAAATGTGTTATATGTTTAAATGGGAAAAATCCTAGTTATTGTATTTGTATGGATTGATCTAGTTTGATTTATAAAGTGTGATTGATATTTGTTAATTATCTTTTATTTCTTTTAATGTAGACTTATTTATTTCCAACGATTATATCTTATCATAATTTACTTATAGACAATTTAAGAGAACCTACTTATCAATTGAGCAAGACTTAGATATTATTGTCGATTTTGGATTACACAGCTCTCCTTTTAAGTATTTGTGAGCTCTAATTACTACTACCAAGTGTAAGTTTTCTTATTTCATTCCCCTGATTGAGAAGATTAAAGAATGGATCAATGCTTGGCTAAATCGATTTTTTTCAATGACAACTAGGTTGATTCTAATTACTCCTTCCAGATGTTTGGATGCCTAATCCTAGAGGTACATTTCTTAACAGCTCCTACTATAAGATACTTGCATGTAATGCTGAAATGGCCCTGTAGTTTGATATTCTATAGAGGCAATCATTAAACCTGAAGGCATCAGTATTTACTTGGCTTGTAATCAAAAATAGACTTAGAACCAAGGATAGATGGTTTAGGGCCTATAATCCCATTCTTATTTTATGTAAACATACTGCAGAGAGTTGGAATCATTTATTCTTTGAATATAGTTACACTAAAGCAATTTGGAGTAAGATAATGTATATGCTACAAGTTCCCCGATTTACATTTGAATGGAGGGAGACTCTCAATATGATCATTGCTAGGACTAAGCCAGGAGAATCAAATAGAACACTTCTTAAAACAGCTTTTATGACCACCATCTACTACATATGGATGGAGAGAAATAGAAGTGCTACAGAGAGTCAAAATCATTTATTCTTTGAATATAGTTACACTAAAGCAATTTGGAGCAAGATAATGTATATGCTCAAGTTCCCCGGTTTACATTTAAATGGAGGGAGACCCTCAATATGATCATTGCCAGGACTAAGCCAGGAGAATCAAATGGAATACTTCTTAAAACAGCTTTTATGACCATCGTCTACTCCCTATGGATGGAGAGAAATAAGAGATTGTATAAGGGAATTGAAGAAGGCAAATGTGTACAAGGGAATTGAAAAAGGCAAACATTAGATAGCAAAAAATATTGCCAACTAGGTTCGAGCAGCATTTATAGCTAACAACCAACACATCTCACTTAGTCATGCATTGAAGAATATCTAGATGCTGTAATTCAATTTTTATCTTATTTCTTTAAATCTCTCTTGTAATCTTAATATATGCTGATTGTAGACTGTTAATGCGACTCATTGTAATGTTTTGATGTAGTTTTTGCTATTATTAATACAATTTTTTTTCATTTTTCAAAATAAAGACTTAGATATTATTGGTTGAATAAGATGATAGAGATATACTTGTATGATCTTTCTATTGTTAGGGTGAAATTTTTCACATAAGTTTATAGGACTTAAAGTTTTCAATAAGGTGTTACTTTGGTAGAGATATTGATCGGGTTTGTTGGATATGTGTAAGTTTTAATTATTAACCCACAATAATCCGCAATCGCACAGTTCCTTATCGTACTACCAAAGGTGTCGATCCCACAAGAAGGGAGTTAATCTAATCTTAAAATCTAAGGCCAAAAATAATAACAGAAATTCAAATTGCATGAAACTAAAAATGAGAATTTAATTCAATCAATCAAATTAAGGATTAAACACGAATATACAAATTATTAAAGAATTGTAGCACACCCAAGAATCAACAGAAAAAAATTACCAATTGAGAGAAAGGAAATTTTACCTATCCTTAATGTTAACCTAACTGATTGTGAATTATCGAATTGTTGGTTCTAGACTATCCTAGGGTTGATTACTCTCTCTCGAGTTATAACCATTAACCCTAAATCATAAACCCTAATCAGATTATGGAAGTTGCAATTTCTCAATTCGCAACCTATCCAAAACCCTAATTAGTTCTGAAGTTTGCTAATAAACTACTAGAAACCTTTGCAAGATCTCTCTTCGCATAATTTCTCGAATTGATTCAATTCTTATCCTATTAAATCACCTAACTCTCGTTAGCCTAATTTAATCATTTTTCATTCGATTCACACTCTAATTTATTACTAAATTATGAAATCACAGAATCAAACCACAACAAATCCAATTAACATATAAACAATATGATTTTCATTAATTCAAGAATAAAATTCTGAAGGTGAGTTTAGAACATCCTCAACATTCTAGATCCTATCATCAACTATTTAATCCAATTTTATACAATGATAAAATTGAAAATAAACAAGAAATACAATCCAAAAGGAGGATGGGAGGCAGTGACTTCAGGAAGCCTCCTAATATGGGAAGTACGTCGAGTCAGCTTCTTCTCCTCTTCTCTCTTCCTTCTTCTCTTCCTCTACCTCTCGATGAATTCTCTCCTGGATTTCTCAAGGTGGCTGATGCAAAAGCTCCCCTCTACCTCTTTCCTTGTTCTTTAAATATCCTCTTGTGTTCTAAGTAGCTCTAGGATTTTTCCAGGGGTCCGAAAGGTCTAAAAAATCTCTTGAAAATTAAAGTTCTTGAGTGCCTACACGTCTGTCCAATGTAAGCCACATCCAAGCCTTCTGTCATGATCGTGGCATGCAGGTTACGATCATGGGCTGTTCCTTGTGCTTTTATCACGATCGTGACATTCAGGCCATAATCATGGGCCAACTTTGGTACTTTTGTCATGATCGTGGCCTATTATGCCATGATTGTGGGCCATTGTCTTAGCCCGAATGTCTCCGAAAGTTCTCCATTCTTCGATGTTAACCCTGAAACACTAGCAAACACATCAAGGTACCTCAAACAAGCCACGATCGTGGGTCATTATTTTAGCCCGAATGTCTCCGAAACTTCTCGATTCTTTGATGTTCACCCTAAAATACTAACAAACACATCAAGGTACCTCAAAAACGTAATAATTAAGCTCAAAGACTTGTACTAACCCATAAAACACTTAAAACATAAATAATTAACAAACTAACACAATTATAACCTAACACATACTAAACAATTGAATTAACAGCTAAACACATATCAAACTATACCCCAAAATATGATGTAATTTACACTTATTAGATATAAGCTAACTGACTTAAAGACATATGGTTGTAGCTCAAGAGAATGAAACCATATTTTAGGAAGTTTTGTTGGTCCAAATGATAAATATCTTTTAATTTTATTAATTCATAACATCAAAGATTTCTCTATTTGATTAATTGCTTTATTTTAATTATCGTGGATATTTTTGTTTTTAGGTTTTATTTATATTTTTTAAAAAATTAAAGAAATTCATTTTTAAAAATCATAAAGTACACAAGGCCCTAATCGAGGTGTCGAGTCTTACAATTTATATCCCTCAATTATCACAAATGCATAGGTCGTGAGTTGTAGTATTTAAAGGTCAATCCCATGAGGAGGGTAAACTGGTCTAATCCTAAGTTATCTAAGACTCAGAAATTAATAAAAATGAAACAAGAAAATAAACACGAGAATTTGATTGCATGAATTCAACTTAAGAAATTAACATAAAACAAGAATTGAAATTGAGCAACACAAAAGGTCACTATAGAAATTAATCAAAAGAAATTACCAAGTTATGAGAGAGGGGATTCTACCTATCATTAATGCTAACCTAGCCAATTATATGTTATTGGGGTATCGGTTCTAAACTATCGTAGGGGGAATTACTCTCTCTTGAGTTATAATCTCATGCCCTAAATCATTAACTCTCTCGAGTTATAATCTCATGCCCTAAATCATTAACCCCAATTAAATTATGGAATCTGCAATCTCTCAATTAGCAAAAGGCCCATAATTAAAATTAGATCAGAAGCTCTCTACTAAACTATCAGATCTCACATAGGATCTCTCTCTGCATAAAAACTGATATGATTAACTATATGATCTATTGGATCACCTAACTCTCTTTAATCAAATCTAGTCATTTTTATCTGGCTAACCCTTTCAGTTTGTTACTGAAATATGCAAAATTTGATGTTAATCACAACACCTAATCAATAAAACACAAAATCGACTATATTAACATTAAATTAAAGTAAAATCTCAAAGGAAGAATTAGAACATCATCAATAATCCAAAACTCATCATTGTACAATCCATTTCAATCTTATACACTAAATGAAAAAAAATGAGATGGAAAGGAAATAAAACTTGGATTGGACAATCTAGGAAGGCAGTAGCTTTAGGAGACCTCCTAATTTAGGAAGTAGTAGCCTCAGGACCCACCTCTTCTTCCTCTTCTTCCTCTTCTTCTTCACTACAAGAAAATCATAAATTATCGAAAATTTACCGACGGAATAAAAACCGTAGCTATTTACCGATGGAATACAAAAGACCGTTGGTATATACGTCGTCAAAGTTTAGATATAGCGACGGAAACAATTGTCGTCGGTAAAAGTGGAGGGAAGGAATTTCGCGCAAAATCTCCGACGACATATAGTGACGACGTAACCATTCCCATCTATAAAAATTGCAGGAATGCTTCCCGCAATTAAATAGCTTCGGACATTTACCGACGAAAACTATTCCGTCGGTGAGTTTGGCTCAGCATCAGTTATTTATCGACGGAATAGCGTCTGTCATTAAATTGATATCTAGTTTACTGACGGACAATGTGTTCCATCACAAAATTAAGCGACAAGATGTTGCTGTTAAATATTTGATGAATTTAAATACCGACGGAATTTAATTTCCATCGGTAGTTGACAACTGGTTAATAAATAAAACGACATCGTTTAAACCAAATGGCGTCATTTTGTTCTTCGTCTTTAACCCGACGAATACCCCCTATTTTCTTCTTCTTCTCTCCTCCATTGTCGTTGTCTGTTTTGGGCGATTATCCTTGCTTCCACTGTCATTTTCTACGTGCTTTCTGGCCCATCGTGCATCGTTTTCTGATAAACTCTCTATTGGGTGTATTTTTTCTCCAAAATATGCAACTTTTATATATGAACCGTGGGTGTTTTTAGTGGTCGATTTTTGTGTGATTATTGTTGTTATATGTCATTTTTTGTTTCATTGTTGGTTGATTTGATGTTTACATGTATTATTGTTAATAAATAATGGAAAATGCATTTGTTTTGTGATTAGTTAGAGATTATACATATTGCCTATGAGGTGTTCGATAAAATGCCCCTTATGATTGTTGTAATGTTTTGTTGTAATTGTTGTAATAAAAATTTGTTGTAATGCTTTGAAGTGTTAATTTGAGAATTTGAGATTGAAGTGTGAATTTGAGATTGAGAATTTGAGATTGAAGTGTGAATTTTAGGATTTGAGATTGAAGCGTGAATTTGAGATTGAGGAGAAGGAATTTAAGATTGAAATGTGAATTTGAGATTAAGGAGAAGGGATTTGAGATTGAAGTTTGTATTTCAAGTGTATTTGAGATTGAAGAGAATGATTCGAGATTGAAGTGTGTATTTGAGATTGAAGAGAAAAGATTGTGTAATTGAAGTGTGTATATAAATTGTGTATTTGAAGTGTATTTGAACTGTATATTTGAGATTGTGTATTTGAAGTGTATATTTAAGTTGAAGTGTGTATTAAATTTATTATTATTATTATTTACTTATTAATCTTCTACTTATTATTAATTTTGTTAATATTAAATTTATTATTTTTATCAATTATGTTTATTATTATTAGTATTATTAAATATATTATTGTCATTAAATTTATTGTTATTATAACTTTTCTACTTATTATTATTCATATTATAATTAATTTTATGTTTATTATTATTGTCATTAATTATTAATAATTATTATTAATAATAAGTATTAATATTATTAGTTTGATTAATCTTATAAAATTGATAAATATTATTAGTTTAATATTAATGATCTACTTATTAATAATTTTATTATTATTAAATTTATTATTTGT
>JANQAP020000083.1:941073-960335 GCA_026874005.2 Erythroxylum coriaceum
CCCTTAATGAGTCCCAAAAGTCCACTTTACCCTTCCTTTAATGCCTTAATGCTTCTAACCTTAATCACCTACCCAAAATACCCTTATGCATTCCTAATTCTTCCACTTAACTCTTCCAATTCCCAACAATACATGAAATAAATCCTCCTTAACTTGACTTAATAATTAAACTCCAATAAAAAAATAATTTATCTAACAAGATCACCAAAATCATTCAATTTATGCTTACTAAAAGATCCGGGGTCCAACAGAAGCAATTACTGAAAACCCTTTGATAAAGCATCGATAATAACCAGCTAAGCCAAGAAAATTTCTCACTTGTGTTACGTTCTGAGGCGGCTTCTAATTGAAAATTGCCTCAATTTTACTAGGATCTATCTTGTTACCTTCTAAGGAGATGATGTATCTAAGGAAAGAAATTTCCCTTAGCCAAAAATCACATTTTCTCAATTTGGCAAATAATTGATTCTTTCTCAAAGTCTGTAGCTCAATTCTCAAATGCTGAGCATGTTCCTCTTCATTCCTCGAATAGTCTAGTATATCTTCTACGAATACCACATTCATCAAATCCATGAAAGAACATTCATCAAATCCATGAAAGCAACCGGTGTATTAGTTAGCCTAAAAGGCATCACCAAGAACTCATAATGGCCATATCGGGTCCTAAATGTAGTCTTTGGAACATCTACATCTTTTACTTAAAGCTAGTAGTAACCTAACCGTAAATCAATCTTGGAGAACACTCCTGTACCTTAAAACTAATCAAGAAAATCTTCTATTATGGGCAATGGATACTTATTCTTTACCGTCACCTTGTTTAAATGTCTATAGTCTATATGCATTTGTAGGGTGCCATCCTTCTTTTTGACAAAAAGGACTGGCGCTCCTTATAGTGACACACTGGGCCAGATAAAACCCTTGTCCAAAAGCTCTTGTAACTGAGTCTTCAACTCTGTAGGAGTCATTCTATAAGGTGCCCTTGAAATAGGAGTAGTATCAAATATAATTTTAATAGATAATTCTACCTCCCTCTCGAGTAGCAAACCTGGTAACTCTTCTAGAAACACGTCAGAAAGCTCATTCACTATTGGTATATCTTGTAAGTTCACCTTCTCCCACCTTCTCCCTTTTTTAATCAAGTACTAAAGCCAAATATGCCTCACAACCTTTTCTTAGAAGTCGTCTTGCATGTATAGCTGATATCACATTAGTCAAAAGACTAGACCAAATACCATGCACCATTGTTTCTGAACTATCAGAATCATTGAGCACAACTATTTTCAACCCACAATCATAATAGGGTAATCTCTATACACTCTATTCATATATACACTATGGCCTAATTGATAGTTGTAGGTTGCGTGATGTTTTATTAGGCATTTTAGTATGTTTTTAGCTGTTAATTAATTGATTTACGTATGTTAGATTTAAAATTATGTTAGTTAGTTAGATATTTATGTTTTGAGTGTTATGTAGGTTAAAGCATGCTATTGAGTTTTAATATTGCGTGTTTGAGGTGTTTTGATGTGTTTTTTAGTGTTTGAGACCAGATATCGAACAACGAAGAGCGAAGAAGAATTGGAGGAAGGTCAGTGAAGGACCCAGGGCCACGATTATGATAGAAGCTGATGCATGATGATAGACGGGAATTGACCTCCCGAACATAATTTTTTGCGAGTTATTTTAAACTTTTAGGCCCTAGTAAAACCTAGTTTTTACCCCAATTAGTAAAGGAATATATAAGACAAGAGAAATGACCTAAATCGGAGAGCCTCATTTGCCACTTTGGGAAAAGCTAAGGAAGAGAAAAAAGAAGAGAGAGAAGGTGGAGCTTTTGCTGCTGCTTCAACCTCTAGTCCTCCCAAGTTATCTTTTCTTCTTTCCATATTTTATTTCATTCATTTGATGTATGAGATGGAATTGATGATGATAAACCTTGATTTAAGGATTTTCTAACTTCTTTTAGGGATTTATACTTGATTTAATATTAATCTAGCTGCTTTTGTTTTTAATGATGTCGGGTGTTGTGATTATTTTTTGTAATTGCATGCTTTGGTAATAAATTAGGCTTCAGTAATAAATTGAGAGAGTGAACCAAATGCAAAATGATTAGGTTGGTTATTGAGAGTTAAACGATCTAATAGACCATATAAATAATCAAATCGGTAATTATATGGAGAGAGATCTCGTGTAAGGACCTAGTTGTTTATTGGAACATTTAAGAACTAATTAGGTTATGGGTTGTTTTTTTAATTGACAGATTACATTTTCAGTAACTCAACTTAATTAGGGTTTATGGTTTAATGTTTAGTGATTACAACTCGAGAGAGACTAATCCATTCTTTGAAAGTCTAGGACCGACACCGTATTAACACAAGAATGACTAAGTTAGCATTGATGATAGGATAAATCCCTTTTCTCATAATTTGTTAATCTTCTTTGTTTGAATTTCAATTGTCAATTGGTAGTGCTCAAATTTGATTTCTTGCATTAATTTAGAATTCTCATTTCAATCACTCCATATTCGATTGTTTACTTTTCTATTTAGTTTTTATTTTCATTTTAATTACACTTTTAGACCTTAGACAAATTAAGATTCGATTAGTTCATTGATTTCTCATGGGATCGACACCTCATATACTACACTACGACCTGTACGCTTGCGAAATATTGAGGATTTTATAAGATTAAAACTTACTCAACAAATTTTTGGTGCCGTTACCAGGGAGTTAGTTAAGATTAGTTGGATTCCTTTAGTCTAAGGAATTTTTGTCCCTCTTGTGTCATTATAGTTATATGAATACAAGAGTTATTCAAAGTTCAAGTCAGATTGTTGAAACCTCAGCACTTGACATCACCTATTTGGAACGAGCAATTTGACGAGCAAGCTACCATGAAAAAGAAATTGAAGAACATATGGTGGAAGAATTTCACCAAGAATTTGGTCAAGGAGAAAACCAAGGAAACCAGTTGCGAACCCTTATGGAATTCATAAGACTGGGGTTCAACACTGTAAATCAAGGTATGACTCGATCGCTGGTTCAAGTAGATTTATTTGAA
Organism: Erythroxylum coriaceum; assembly: GCA_026874005.2. NCBI lineage: Eukaryota > Viridiplantae > Streptophyta > Magnoliopsida > Malpighiales > Erythroxylaceae > Erythroxylum > Erythroxylum coriaceum. The sequence goes on from JANQAP020000083.1 coordinate 944,134, forward strand.
ATTAAGCCTGGCCTACTGAACATGCTGCAAACAAATGTGCGATTCTATAGGTTGACTAATAAGGACCCTAACATGTATATAGTAAATTTCCTAGAAATATGTGATACCTTTTGATATCATGGAATGTCGGAAGATGCCATTAGGATGAGGCTCTTCCCCTTTATGCTAAGGGATAGAGCTAAGGCATGGTATCATTTGCTAAATCCAATAAATGTCATAACTTGGTTACAGTTGGTGCATGCATTCCTATATAAGTATTTCCCTCTCACAAAGACTATGAAATTGATAAAGGAAATCACAAATTTCCAACAAAGTGATGAGAGTCACTTTATAAGGCTTGGGAACAGTATAAGGATTTGTAAAGGAGGTGCCCACACCATAGCCTAGCAAATGAATTCTTGTTGTAAACCTTCTATAATGGTGTTAACCTATCCACACGAGGCACTATAAATGTGGCATCTGGTGGATCTTTAACAAGGAAGACTGTTGAAGAAGCAGAGGATTTGTTAGAGGAAATGGCAATTAACAATTGTCTTTGGACGATGGACAAGAGTATACAACATACAACCCTCCGAGAGCAAAAGAGAGCCATAGGTGTTGATCCAATAATGGCGATGTAAGCTAAGATTGACAACTTAACCTAACAGTTGAATAACATGAAATCCTCCTCTTCAACTACTGTTAAAGCAATTCAATAGAGATTTGAGCTCTGTGGACAAGACAACCATGATACCATCGACTTCTTTCTATTGCAAAATCATGAGCTGGAGCAACTTAATTACATGGGAGCACAGTTTGGTCGAGGAGGGGGGGGAACAACTCATACTAAAACACGTATAATTCGGGATGGAAGAACCACCTAAACTTCTCTTGGTCAAATAATGCAAGAGGTCAATTCTGACCTTAGGGTCCACTTGGATTCCAACAGGAAAAACTCATTTCCACGAACTCTAAATTAGATAAAACTTTGGACAAGTTCGGAAACATGGATGACACTCATAAAAGGTTGGAAGGACGAATTGAACAAGTAACAAAGAACCATGCCTTGTCCATCCACAACTTAGAGGTTCAAATGAGCCAATTGGTGAATGCATTGTCTAAACAAAGTGTTGGAAGCCTCCTAAGTATTGAGGCAAGTTTTAGTTTATTTAAAACCCTTAAAATACTACAAGTGCACATGTCATGGGTGTAGTATGTGAGGTGTCGATCCCTTGAGGAGTTGTTTAACCAATCTAATTCTAATTCATCTAAGGTCTAAGGAGATATTAAAAAGAAAATAAAAACTACACAGAAAAGTTAATATGTGAAGATGATTGATTGGAATTAAAATGTAAAATTAACACACAAGAAAATTAAATTAAGCACCACCAAATTAACAATGGAAATCACATAAGGAAGATTAGCCAATTATGAGAAATGGGATTTATCCTATCATCAAATGCTAACATGATTACTTTTGAGTTAATATGGTATCGGTCTTAGACTTTCGAAGGGTAGATTACTCTCTCTCGAGTTATAATCATTAAACCCTAAATCATAACTCCTAATTGAACTATGGAATTTGAAATCTCTCAATTAACAAAAACCCAAAATTACAATTAGATCTTAAACCCTTTAATAGATAACCGGGCCCTCACATGAGATCTCTCTTCATCTAAATTCCCGATTTGCACGATCTATTAGATTATTTAACTCTCATTACCTAATCTAATCATTTTGCTATTGGTTCACTCTGTCGATTTATTATCGAAGCATACAAATACAACAAATAATCACGACACCTAATATATTAACATCAAAAGAAATCACGTTAGCATTGATTCAAGAACAAATCCCTAAAGAAGTTTAAAAAATTATCATCAAACCCAAATCCATCACTGACAAATCCATCTTATAAATTCAAAAGAAATAAAGATAAAATGAAAGTCACTTGGAAGGGTTGGAATTGATTAGGAAGATGGTAGCACAGCAGCCCCTTCTTCCTTTCTCCTCCTTCTCTCTTCTTCGTCCTCTCTCCTTGGATCTTTCTCCTAATGGTAGAGGTTGGAGCTCCTTTCTAGGTCATTTCTCTTTCTTTATATAGTATTTTCCATTTAGGGTAAACCCTATGATTTTCCCATATCCAAAAAGTCTGAAAAGTCCCTTGAAAACTTAAGTTCGAAAGGCTATCTGCATCTTCTATTGTGGCACTAAATTTTTCTTCTTTTATAATCATGGTAGCTGAGGCCACGATCATGGCACCTCCATCAGGATTCTGTCATAATCGTGGCCCTAGATTTTGCTCCGAGCTTCTCCAACTCTCCTTTGTTCTTCAATATTTGACCTGAAATACTAACAAACACATCAAAGCACCTCAAACACATAACATTAAAGCCTAATAGCATGCTTTAACCCACAAAACACTCAAAACACAAATATCTAACTAACTAACATAATCCTAACCTAAACATGCACTAATTGTTCAATTTAACAACTAAATACACACCAAACTACCCACTAAAACATTATGCAACCTACCACTGCCACCAAGCAATATGGAATTAAGCCCAAGGGAGAAACTATAAGCAATTACATTGCAAAGCATGAAGGAACTCAAATAACCCACAAAGCTAAAAAGTGGAACCCACTATGCAGAGAAAGATAAGGAAAAGGAGAAAGAAGAGGACATGAGTGAATACCCTCTATATGTTGCCCCTCTACCTTATCCATCCAAAATTCCATACCCCCAATGACTCCATAAGAGCAAATTAGATTCACAATTTGTGAAGTTCGTAGAGAAATGGAAGACTTTGCAAATAAATCTTTTGCTCGTTCAGGCTTTAGAACATATGCCCAAGTATGCTAAGTTTTTGAAGGACATATTATCGAATAAACATACTTGGGATGAGAACCAAACACTAACCTTAACTGGCAGTTGTAGTTCCACAGTCACCAATCAAATGCCTTCCAAGCTAATGGATCCAGGGAGTTTCATAATACCCTATGTGGTTGGTGAATTTGAGTTTGCAAAGTGCCTATGTGATTTAGGAGCAAGCATTAATCTTACTCCTTTTTCGATATTTCGAAAATTGGGGCTTGGTAAGGTTAAGCCAATTGTGATGCTAATTTAATTGGCAGATCAATTTATTAAAAGACCATTTGGAGTGGTGGAAGATATTTTGATACAAGTGGACAAGTTCATTATTCCTGTGGACTTTGTTGTTCTTGATTTCGAAGAAGACAAGAACTATCCACTAATTATTGGAAGCCCTCTCATGAACACAGGTAAAGTAGTGATTGATGTTCATGAAGGTAAATTGACCCTCCAGATTGGTGAATATGAAGTGGAGTTCAATATGAATAAGGCATTGAAGAATCCGAAGGATAGCAGTGCTTGCATAAAGATTGACATTACAGGTTAAAGTGTACAAGAGCAAGTAAGAAGCTGCTTTGCAAAAGTTAAATCATTAAAAGTGAAGACAAACAATTAAGCTAAAAAGGCGAACAAAGCTGAGTCTGAAAAAGAAGTTAAAATGAGGGAGCCTGGTGTTCAAACCCATCAGGAAATACTATTATGAACCGAGGCACCCATGCCACCATATACAGATAAACTAACAACCTTAGAGCTTAAACCTTTACCCACACATCTCCGATATACCTAAGTAAAGGTCAAACTCTACCCATCATTATTTCCAATCAATTAGACAGGGAACAAGAAAGTAGGGTGGTTGAGACTGTTAGGAAGTGGATGAAGGCCATAGGATAGAAAATATTCAACATTCAAGGTATAAGCACAAATATGTGTATGTATAGGATAAACTTTGAAGAAGGAAGAAAATATGTAATGGAACGTCAACGTAGGTTAAACTCTCACATGAAGGAAGTAGTCAAAAAGGAGATAGTCAAGCCTTTAGATGTAGTTATCATATACCTTATATTCGTTAGCGAATGGTTCAGACTAGTATAATATATACCAAAGAAGGATGGAATGGCCATAATGGAAAGTGAAAGTGGAGAATTAATTTCGACAAGGATAGTCACAGGATGAAGAGTGTACATAGACTATCACAAACTCAACAAGGTGACTAAAAAGGACCATTTCCCTCTCCCATTTGTAGATCAAATAATAGAAAGAGTGGCGGGTCACTCCTACTGTTTCTTAGATAGTTACTCAGGGTACAATTAGATATTCGTCTACCCTAAAGATCAATAAATGACCACATTCACATGTCCTTATGGTGCCTTTAAATATAGACAGATGTCGTTTAGGTTATGCAATGCCCTAGCTACATTTTAAAGCTGCATGATGTCTATCTTTGCAGACATGATTGAATATATTATGGAAGTCTTTATGGATGATTTCTTTGTCTTTGGAGACTCTTCTGAGAAGTTTCTAACCAATTTAGACAATGTACTCCAAAGATGAGAAGAATCATATTTAGCGTTGAATTGGGAGAAGTTCCACTTTATGGTGTAGGAGGGGATAATGCTCAGGCACAAAATTTCGCACCAAAGATTTGAAGTAGAGAGAGCGAAGATAAAGGTTATAGAAAAACTTCCACGTCTAATCAATGTCAAAGGCATGTGGGCATTCCTAGGCCATATTGAGTTTTATGGTTGCTTTATTAAGGATTTTTTACAGATTGCATAACCCTTGACAAACTTATTAGTCAAGGATTTGCCTTTCCTTTTTAATAATAATTGTTCATCTCCATTCAATAAATTAAAGGAGGCACTAACATTAGCCCCAATTTTAGCACTACCCGATTGGACACTCCCATTGGAGGTCATGTGAGATGCAAGCGACCAAGGTATAGCCTGCGTGTTGGGTCAAAGAAAGGATAAAGAGTTGCATGCGATTTACTACGTAAGCAAGACACTTGTAGGACCTCAACTGAACTACACCACTATGGAAAAAGAATTACTTGCAGTGATGTATACATGTGATAATTTTTGTTAATACCTTTTGGGCTTTAGAGTGATCGTATTTACTGATCACGCTACGCTTAAATATTTGTTTGTCAAGAAGGACATAAAGTCGAGACTTATTTGATAGGTGTTACTCTTATAAGAGTTTGACATAGAAGTAAGAGATAAGAAGGGAGCGGAGAATGTGGTAGTGGACCATTTATCACATCTGGAAGGAGGGAAATGTGAGATAAACGATGATATCAACGAAAAATTCCTTAATGAAACCCTGTTGCTTCTCAATAATATGGCGATAACATGGTTCACAGATATCGTAAACTTTTTCATCAGTGGTAAGATCCCTTCTGACTTGTCATATCAACAGAGAAAATGATTCTTGCATGAGTGCAGCCGATATTTATAGGATGAGCCAATCCTATACAAAACTTATGCCTCATGTACTGGAGGATGAGATATTGGATATATCAACACAATGTCACGAAGCACAATATCCTGGTCATTATGGAGCAAATAAAACAACAGCTTGAGTACTCAAGTGTGGATTCTATTGGCCACATCTGTTTAAGTGCGCTCAAGCTTTTGTGGCACAATGTGGTCGCTGTCAAAGAGTGGGTAACATCTCCAAAAGAGATGAGATGCCTTTATCCAACATTTTGGAAGTTGAAGTCTTCGATGTGTGGGGCATCGATTTCATGAGTCCTTTCTCATCCTCTATAGGAAACACATACATTTTAGTGGGAGTGGACTATGTACCTCATTGGGCTGAAGATGTGGAATCTCCAACTAATGATTGGAAAGTTGCACAGAAATTCATCAAGTGGATATTCAATTGATTTGAAGTGCCACAAACAATAATAAACAATGAGGAATGCATTTTTTTGTAACAGATCTTTTGATACTCTCCTAAATATAGAGTCTACCATCAACTTGCCACTCCTTACCATCGTAAACGAGTGAATAATTGGAAGTCATAAATCAGGAACTCAAAAAAAATCTAGAAAAGATGTTGAATAGTTCTAGGAAGGACTGGGCCTTAAAGCTAGACGATGCCTTATGGGCTTATCGAATCACTTTTCAAACACCTATCAAAACAGGACCCTTCTGACTCATATATGATAAAGCATGTCATTTGCCTGTGGAACTAGAACATTGAGCATATTAGGAAATGAAGTTTTTATATTTTGATTGGAAGCAAGCAGGTGAGAAATGAATTCTGAAACTAAATGAACTTAAAAAGTTTCGTTGCAATGCATGTTAAAACGCCAAACTTTATAATGAGAAGTTAAGAGATGGCACGACTCTCATCTTAAACAGAATGAATTCAAAGTGGGAGATGTAGTTTTGCTATACAATTCGAGGTTGAGACTATTCTCAGGAAAACTTAAGCTGCGATGGAGTGGATCGTTTACGGTCACCCAAGTCTTTGCCCATGAAGCCCTCGAATTGGAAAATGTAAACAAAGAAATCTTTATGGTGAGTGGTCGTTGTTGCAAACTGTATCTCGTCGGAGTGATCCCGAAGGAAAAGGTAGTAATTTCTTTCCTTTTGGAGAACTGGAAGCACTTCCTAGGATGAAAGGTCAAGCTAAAGACCATAAATTAGCACTTTCAGTAGTTAGATGTTTTTTTGGAATTTTAGAATTAGTTATTTCTTTTTCATAATCGAAGGGAATGGTATGGAAGGCAAAACAATGAGGTGATGATGCAATTATAAGTTGTGAAAGGACCTTGAGAGTGAAATGAGGGAAAGAAGCAAAAATTAGGAAATAATGTAGGAATTTCCAAGTTGGGCCAGGATTATGGCCTTCGGTGGGGCAATTAGGGAACACACTATTCTTATGCATTTTTCTCCCAATTTTACCCCTCCTATGCCCCTAACCTATATATTTACACTCACCCTCAATTTTCCTACATATATCATTCTCTAACTCTCTTTGAAATTAAGAAGCCAATTCCCTTTTACTTCTCTCTACTACCATCCTTAAAGTCATTATCTCTCTCTAAATTCTTTACAACTCTCCTTCCAACTGGATCGAGAATTAAGCAATGGTCAAGCACGCTCAACTAAAATGCAAAGTTTAAGTGTCGGGCTGTAGACAAAGGAATCAGGATGTAAAGTATATAGTACTTTTTCAGATTTACTCAGAAGAAGAAGGTAAATGCTTTTAAATCCTTAGTCTTAAAAAAATTATTGTGCTCAATATTTGGATTTTAACATATTAGAAAGCATTGGTTTGAGAGAACGGGTTGAACACTAGGGGAAGAGTTCACTGGGCAAAATTTATGCACTTTAATTATGTCATATACGAAGAACTCACCATAGAATTCTTCACCTCCCTCCAATATGAGCTTAGTAACCCTAAGGATCTATGGTTTCATTGTGGGGTTAACCATATGAGTTGAACTATGAAATTTTGTGAGAAATCGGGGGATTTTCAGAATCAACTATAGTGGACCAGCATGATGACTTGCTTCCCACACGTTATTGGACCGAACTGATTGAGCTGGAGAATTTTGATGCTAAAAATACCCACAATAACATAATTCATAGTCCCAAACACTTTTTTTACACAAGTTTATGTGTCAAACTATGTTTAACAAAATAGAAAGTAATAAGTGTTCAACGAAGGAACTTTTTATATTGTGGTGCATGGATCATAACTTCCAATTTTGCACCGCCACCCACATCTTTAATGCTATCATTGTTACCTTGAGAAAGAGAAGCAATAATCTAGGAATGGGGTATTTGATTAGGGCTATTGTGGAATATTAGAATGTTAATTGTGATAGACTAATTGTCCATCATCTTAAGTTCCTTAACACTCGCCACTTGACGAGAACTGAAATCTTGAAGTCCCACGATATGGAACTTTGAGACATCAACGCAAAATCTCATGTTAAGACTAGGGCAAGACAGGCCATTTGAGCTCGGTGCCATCACAAGAAGAAGAGGAATCAACCAGTGAAGAGTCAGGAGAGGAAGAGACAACTAGATGGGAGAAGTTACTGGAAGCAATTTCAAACACTAACAAAGCTATTGCAGAAAACACCAAGGTGTTAACGGAGATAGCTAAGGAAAAAGACACCAACGTTAAGACAATCGAGGCATCTATAAGTACTTCGTTGCTTAAGGCAGGGAGATCCCAACTCCAACACCATCATCATCACCACCTCAATCGCAATGACAGGTCTTTATGCTCTAACCCTTATCTTTTCATTTGTCTTTATTTTGTTCTTATATTTTTGTATTATTTTATTTGGATTCCCACCTTGCATGTTATTTGTCTTTCTCACATTGAGAAAAATGTGTTGTCCAAGTGTTGGGAGGGTCATGTTATATGCATTATATGTTTTTATTTTGAGTGTGAATTTTGCATATTATATGTTAGTTTTGTTTAGGTTTGCATAATGTGACTCGTGTGAAAGTGTTAATGGCTAGGACTTAATGGAATCGATTTAGCTTTGAGTATAGTCTTTTAGGTTACTAAGATTTTTTACTTGTAAAATTAGTTTCCTAGGTTTCTTTAGTTAAATATGCATGTTAATTTGGATATGATGATAGTTTGTTCACCCTAAGAATTTGACACATTCATTTATAATTTTAGGTCAATCGAATAAGTAGCATCATTAGTATTTTTCATGAGAATGATTAGCTAAAGAAATGAGGTAAGCAGGAAAATATTTATAAAAAAATGTGTGTTTTTATTTAATAAATAATTACTCTGCTAGCCCTTTTTGAAACAAATCAGGTGATTCATAGAACTAGTAGCCAGTTGAAAATGTGATATAGCTGAGTAATAGAGGGACATTCATCACAAATGTTTACCTCCGTGTCAAAAGACTATAATGACATTCCAACCAAGACACTTAATAAAAACATAATCTAGTTAAGTAACTGAGGGACATTCACCACAAATATTTACCTTCGCATCAAAAGGCTGAATTAATGAAAATTAACAAAATAGTGTGTTGTTTAATAAATCCTACCAATCTTTGTGAATAGCATGACCTCTCATGAAAAGCTACTTAATGATAGTTACAATTTTGATTGACTAATTAATTACCAATGTGTGTTTGTGAGTGATAGTGAATTTCACAAAAAGTCTTGATTAGTATGTATATTTAGTCCGAAGTACTTAGACATAGATTTCATAAGTTAATAGGTTAGAACAACTTGAAGGATTGTGTTTGTAGTTAAATTTGTTTTGTGAAGTTCAAATGATTGTACCATTATTGCATGTGTGTGTTGTTGTTTGGTGTGTTTATATTTTTTTTGTTTTGTTTTTGTTTAAGGAGAAGCAAAATTTCAAGTGTGGGGATGTTGATAGTTGTAGGTTGCATGATGTTTTAATAGGCATTTTAGTATTTTTTAGTTGTTAATTAATTGATTCATGCATGTTTAGGTTTAAAATTGTGTTAGTTGGTTAAACATTTCTGTTTTGAATGTTATGTGGGTTAAAACATGCTATTAAGCTTTAATTTTGTGTGTTTGAGATGCTTTGATGTGTTTGTTAGTGTTTGAGATCAGATATCAAAGAATGGAGAAGATTTAGAGGAAGCCTAGTGGAGGACCCAGGGCCACGATCTTGACGGGAGATGATTCACGGCCTGCACGATGACAAATGTGAACCGACCTCCTAAATAATTTTTTACGAGTTATTTTGGACTTTTGAGCCTAGGTAGAACCTAGTTTTTACCCCAATTAGTAAAGGACTATATAAGACAAGAGAAATGACCTAAATGGGAGAACCTCCATTTGCCACTTTGGGAAAAGCTAAGGAAGAGGAAGAAGGAAGAGAGAGAAGTTGAAGCTTCTGCTGCTGCTTCAACCTCCAGTCCTCCCAAGTTATGTTTTCTTCTTTCCATCTTTTATTTTGTTCATTTGATGTATGAGATGGAATTGGTGATGTGAACCTTGGTTTAAGAATGTTCTAACTTGTTTAGGGATTTATACTTGATTTAATTTTAATTTAGTTGTTTTTGTTGTTAATGATGCTGGGTGTTATGATTATTTGTTGTAATTGTATGCTTCAGTAATAAATCAAGACAGTGAACCAAATGCAAAATGATTAGGTTGGTTAATGAAAGTTAAACGATCTAGTAGACCATAAAAATAATCAAATCAGTAATTATACAGAGAGATATCTCATTTGAGGACCCAGTTGTTTATTGGAACGCTTAAGAACTAATTAGGTTGTGGGTATTTTGTTGATCGAAAGATTACATGTTCGGTAACTCAACTTAAATAGGGTTTATGATTTAGGGTTTAGTGGCTGCAACTCGAGAGAGACTAATTCACCATTCAAAAGTCTAGGATCGACATTGCATTAACACAAAAGTGACTAAGTTAGCATTGATGATAGGATAAATCCTTTTTCTCATAATTTGTTAATCTTCGTTGTTTGAATTTCAATTGTCAATTAGTAGTGCTCAAATTTGATTTCTTGCATTAATTTAAAATTCTCATTTCAGTCACTCTATATTTGATTGTTTACTTTTTTGTTTAGTTTTTATTCTCATTTTAATTACATTTTTAGGCCTTAGACAATTTAGGATTCGATTAGTTCACTAATTCCTCATGGGATCAACACCTCATATACTACGCTACAACCCATGCGCTTACAAAATATTAAGGGCTTTATAAGATTAAAACTTGCTTAACACCAATGGACTAGTCACATGTATATTATAGCCTAGTCGATCTACTAATAACATCCTATCAAACACTCCCCTAGTGAAAATGTATGAAAAAGTGGGACTAGGATCTATCAATGCATGCATATCATGATCAAATAAAGAGAAGGTACCAATTATAACTTTTGGGACATTTTATTACTCATAAGCCTTTATAGCATATGCTCGTGCTTGACCGGTTGATGTCGTAGGACGATCAATAGACTCAGATACTGTGCTCAGAGTGGCCCTAGGCTAGCCTGATCCACCTCTACTTCTACCTCGTCCTCTAGATGCAGTAGGTGCATTAGATGCCCCTCTGCTCCCCTAAGATGCTCTAATCTATCCCAAGCCTCGTTGATAATTAGTTATTAGGTGATCCATATCCCCACATTTAAAACAGGTCCCAATAAACCATATACATTTTCCCCAATGTATCCTGGTATAGTGTGGGCACTCTGACGGTCCATCTCCCTATCTAGCTAAAAAGCCTTTACCAGTATTAGATGTTGCGAACTGCCCCTAACGTCTTCCTTTATTGGCTGGGCTATAGATTGACTCTATTGGGGATGCACCCTGTGAGTTTCGGGTTCTCTTACCTGAAGATGAGCCACCTCTAGAGAAACTCCTCTTTTGTGCCCTTTTTCTCTTAATTGTATCTTGCTTCTCTATATAGCTACTTCAACCAACTGATAATAGCTTACCTGTTATAGAGAAATTATTGCTAAATACTCTTTGATGCAATCATTCAATCCATCCTGAAATTTTCAGCATTGGAGGGCCTTTGTTAGAACAGACTCTGGAGCGTACCTGCTGAGCCAGTTGAACTCCATTTCATACTCAGCCATAGATAGGTTTCTTTATCTCAGATTCAGGAACTGCTTCTAGTGAGCCTCCCTATAATCTTCTGTGACATACTTCTTTCTGAACTCTTGGGTAAAGAACTCCTAAGTTAGAGGGTTAGGTAGTTGAGGATGTAGTAGAACTAATTTCCACCAATCATAGGCTACTCCTTGTAGGAGAAAGACAGCATAAGTAAGCATTTCTTTGGGTGAACACTTGATCTTATCCAGAAACCTTTATGTCTACTCTAACCAGTATTTTGCTTTATCTGATTCATTTAGAGTCATGCCCATAAATTCTCCCACCCCATATTTTCTCAAAACTTCTATGGGAGCTTTAGGCGTGGTCATTTTGTCCATCAATCTCAGCATATCATGGGAAAGCTTAAGAAACATCTCTCCAAGTACTGATAGTATCATTATTTCATCCTTTGGAGGCTTAAGAGGACCTAAAATAGATTGATCTCTTCATACCACATTATCAGCTGACTCCTTCTCAGCTTCATGAGGTCTTTCCACCTTTACGATCTATAAGAAAATGGGGACATTTGCATTAGGCCAACAAAAACACCAAACCATACTGTCTAAATCGAGCTTTGATGCCTTAAAATGTAACACCCCCTATACGGAACCTATAACCACCCACACACATGGCAACCAATTTTTTGTACATTAATTTATGGCATACATTTCTATTCAATGCTATACATATACATATTACAAAATTTCACATAACTTAACATTATCATTTAAAAGTAGTATTACATCTTTACATTTACATAATGTCCAAAAGAAAACATTACGATTTCCTTCATTACATGTATAATCATCCTTTAAAAAAAACACATTCCAAAGGTACTTTTATTCATAGCTGTTGGCATTGGTCCCTACAGATGTTCCCCGTGCCTATCTCCTAATATTTAGACCTACACAAATCAACGCCCGTGCTAAGCTTGAGAGCTTAGTGAGGAAGCACTTAGTTTGGATGACCACTTACAGCAGTCATTTGCCAAGCACACTTTCATAAACATCACAACTCATATAAATAGTGTGGCATACTTAATCAAATTATGTGATGCAAACATGTTTCAATGTGTTATTCATATACTATAAATTCACTTTCATAAGCCAAATATTGATGTTCAACGCTCATTGATACATATAATCAATACAAATGCAAATGCTCATCAATACCAATTATTTATGTTGTAATGCTATATTTCTTATGTATAACTATTAGGCCTGCACATTCCTGTGAGTGTGGATAACGGGAGTTATGGATAGCCAAAGATATCAAAACTGTTGATACCCAAAAGTATAAAACTGTGGATACCTGAAGGCATCAAACTGTGGAGACATTATAGTCACAAAATGAAGACAACATTAGTGTTAAACTATAGCAGCTGCACTGTAACCCTATAGGCATACCTATCTATCCACCACCAAGACAATCAAGTAGGTGCTGTAACATTTCCTTTAACCATTTTCCCATTTCATAATTCATCATATGATATTCACTTGAAGTCATAAAATCTGTATTGAAGTGCATACTACACATATATGGGCAATAATATTTGTACAAATCATTAATGTACATGTAAATTGTCTTTAGCATGCATTATGCTCACTTTTAAATTTCAATTTTTAATCACCCAATTCACATGTGGTAAGTCCTATTTCATTTATTTCTAGGTGTTTGAAAAGTTTTAAACACATTCAAAAAGGTTCGACAAGATGTGGTAAAAAAATAAAAAATAAAAACAAGGTCATGATCATGAAAAAAGACCCTTCTCCAGGGTCATGATCATGTCTAGAGTGTCATGGTCATGATAGAAGAGTTTTATACTGGGTCACAATCATGAAACCCATGTCATGATCATGATAGAAGATCTACATGTTATGTCACGATCGTGACACCCTTGTCATGATCGTGACAGACACTTGCCATTCATACCTCTACTTATTCCAAATATGCAATAGAAAAAATTTGAGTTATTTTTTAATTCTTTTGTAAATTGTTTCCCTATGTCTCTAATTTCCAAAGCACTAAAAATGAAGCCATTTGGACTTCTAAATCATGAGATATAAACTAAACATCACAACCTGCTCCAAAACATGGGCAGCTTCAGGTCACAAATTTCGAACTCAATTTCCAATGTCATAAATCCAGAATTAAGTTAGACCCTACTAGAAATTTCTATTACTATGTCTTAGGTTTCTTGTGCAACTAAAATCACCCAATTTATAGGTCTATAGGTTGAGTTATGACCCAAACAATGAGACTTGTTCAAACAAACCAAAGAAAAATTATCACTACGAGCTACTCTCTTATCATATTCAACCAATTCCATGTAAAGTAACATCAAAATAACACCAACACACCGTCCCAACAACCATTCCATATCTGAATGAATCTTTGTATTCATTCAAAAATACACACAAAGAGAAATTAAACTAAGTGTATTTCCAACCTTAAAATTGGCCAAGTAGTTCTTCTAATGTCTTTCCTTCCCTTCCTCTTTGTCTTTGCTCAAATCACCAACTAGAACTAGCACAAATACACATCTCGATCCCAATTCCAACCTTATAATTCCAATTTTTCATAAGTAAAGATAAAGATGAAGAGATTTCCACCTAAGATTAGCTTGATTCCTTATATGAAAAATGATGGGATGAAAAAGATAAAGTAGACAGAAAATGAGAGAGGAAAAATCTGGAATTCAAACTTTAAAATGTCGTCCATCTCTCCTCTCCATATGCCCATTTTATGCACTTTCAAGACTCACATACATGCTTAATTTCTATTAGACACACATGCTTTATTCTTATTAGTCGCACATGCTTTAATCCAATTAGTCCATATGTTGACATTAGGAAAATTGATCATTGGTCCTTCTTGTTCCTTTAATTCCCATATTGGCCTATAATCTCATTAATTAATTTCATTATCATCCATATTTCACGTCTAAGTATGTATGTTCATGCCAAAATGAACAAATTACCCATTTACCCATGTCTTTTATATTAAGTACTATTATGTCTCTTACTATGCTTAAATGCTCTTAATTTGTGTACTATTATGTCTCTTACTATGCTTAAATGCTCTTAATTTGTTATGTTTGCTTCTTAATATGCCCTAAACATGCTATAATACTTTTAGGGTGTATGTTGGGGCCATATGAATGAGATTGAATCAAAATTTCACCATTTCTATAAATGCCTGAACTTTTGTTTAAATCTAAATTTGGTACTTTTATCTCAAGGCATGTCTAAATGTGATCTATTGCCAATGGCAACTTTTCTATCTTGAAATCTACAACAGACACAAAACTCAAGTAAAAAGCCAAAAGAAAGAAAGTCACAAAAATTTCAAAACAAAATTAGAACTACACATAAAGACTAGATGACCATCAACTTCATATAAAACTCAGCTCTAATCTATTTCCAAAAGGAAACATGTAACCCAATACACGCATCTAAAGAAGATAAAACATATTGGTGCCCAACAATAAAGAAGAAACGAAGAAAGCTATGAACATATTAGAGGATGGGGGAGATACGTGGAGGATATAACAGTGACTATGGCAGAGGGCTGAGGATGAGGAGCAGTCAAACAAATGAGCAAAAGATGAACAACGTTAGCTAGCGAGGAAGAGCTGAGGAATTTAATTTCAATTAAGTTATAGCTACCACATGGGCTACCCTTGACATGAGGGAACACGGGGATAACATCACCAAGGTATGTAGCATTGTATACACTAGTGAATTGAGAAAGACACTTCTCACTGTGGCTCTTAGGCTCATGAAATATTTCACCGATAAGCCTTAATGGAGCTGCATCATAGGTTTCTAGTCTATATACCATGCAAATGGTTTACAAAACAGATCATCCATTAGAGATCAAATATAAACAAAGATTGACTACAGTTTAGATTTCAAGTATGCTAGCTGAGACATAAGCCCTTCTCCTTTGTATAGGCATTAATTCTCAAGGCCTACCTTTTAGAAATCTAAAATGTCCATTCTTTCCCGTTTAACAAAGACCTCAAGCAGGATCTACAATCTAAGACTTTATGATACATAGGATCCTCATAAAGAGGCATACGTAAAACATACTTGTCTTTCTGTATGATTATGGCTACATTATTCAAGAATCAAACTTTTAGGAGAGAAAAAAGTTTAGAAAGAAGCCGTAGGATGAAAAAAAATCAATATTTTTATTGATTTTCTGCTCTAAAAACCTCTAACAACCATTTCTAACAATGGCATACCATCATAAATTGGTCCAAGCAACATAAAGATCTACTGAGCGATCTTTACTTCTTTCTAGATCATCTGAACCACTACCTAAAGACCACCAAGCCTACACTATGTACCTCTTTGGAACAATACCCAGATGATTTTACCCTATTAGAATCGATTTCTCCTACTGAAGGATAATGGACCTTTATGGACCAATTTGCTATTATAGGTTTCAATATCATGGTTGGTGAAGTTCCATGTCCTCTTGGCTTTGAGCCTAGAAGGCCTCTTAGAATCGAGTTCAAAAGAATTTTTGAATGAGGATAAATTTCTACAAACCCAAATTCTAACACTAGCGTTAGACCTCATCTTCCTAAGTAATTCCAAGATGCACAAGACCCATGGCCTCCTTGTAACATCCCGCTCCCATGTCACAGGTCGGATCAAGGAAACGGGTACACGAGAGAGTAATCAGAGAAGACAACACATCTCATGCTCATGCATTTGTGAATAGTGAGTTTTGCGCATGAAAATTTAC
>JANQAP020000083.1:996988-1013248 GCA_026874005.2 Erythroxylum coriaceum
TTATTTTCACTCTTCCTAAGATTTTATTTAGAAAATACGATTATAACTTATTTCTTTTCTTTGATATGATCCCACCACCAAACTTCCGTGCTCCTCATTGTTATTATTATTATTATTATTATTATAAATAAATATCAAATGGTGACACATCCGTATGGGGACCGGGGCCAACACAAGGTCTTTAATTGGAAAAAGCTGCTTAATATTCTTCTTAAACTGAGCAATAAATTAAGTATGATTTTCTGTGATAATTAAATCATCCACATAAATTAGCACCATCAACTTTTCGCCATTTTTAATGCGGACATATAAAGAAGAATCAGTAGAACTTTTGATAAAGCCAAGAGTTTAAAGAGCATGGCTTAGTTTTGCATGCCATGCATGAGGGCTCTATTTTAATCCATAAATTGATTTATGGAGTTTGCAAACCAAGTTCGAATTTCCACTTAAATGATGCCTAGGTGGAAGCTTTATAAAAACTTCTTCTTCAAGATCCCCATGCAAGAAAGAATTTTTTAAATCCATTTGTGATAAAATCCATTCATTATTGATAGCAACAGATAAAAGAACTCTAACAGTGGTCATTTTGGCAACTGGAGCAGACATCTCCTTGTAATCAATACCAAATTCTTGAGTAAAACCTTGTGCCACAAGGAGAGCTTTTTGTTGATTAACAGAGCCATAAGAGTTGAACTTTGTTTTATATATCCATCGACTTCCCACAATATGTTTTCCTTTTAGGAGAGGTACTATACTCCAAGTATTATTTTTTGCAAGTGCTGCCAATTCTTCTTCCATAGCTTTTCTCCACACTTGTTGAGACTTAGCTTTATAGACATTTTTTGGCTCATAAATGCTTGATATAGCTGAAAGAAAAGTTACATATGAGGGTGAAAGTCTTGAGTAATTTAGACATTTTGACAAAGGATGCCTAACAATGTAAGCGACAAAGTCTTGTAATTTTGACAGATGATGACGTTCTCGTGGAGGATTGCATCGTGGAGTTGGAGATTCACCTGGAATCTAAAGATTCATGTTCATTTGAACTGATATGTGTAGGAAACAAAGTATCTTCAGTTAAAAGATCATCAACAACACATGAAGTATTCATACTAGAACTTTGATCAACTGCTTCCTGAACATCATACTGATTTGTAGTATTTTCAATCCTCATCTCTGTACTTGGTAATGGAACTGAATTAACCAAAGACTCCCCTTGATTACCGCAACTACAATGGACATTCAATGGACCATTATTGGATTCTTCATCCTGGGTTAAAACCTAAAAATGCAAAGGACAAGAAGGGAGGGGATCAAAAACGCTTAACTAATCGCAAGACTAATTTGACTACATATGGTATGGAATCTATCTCTTCTAGTCCCATTTCTTTGCTTAATGATTTTGCTAGTTTCCTACAAGAAAAGCATGATCTTGAAGGTATTAAAAATAGGGCTAGAAAAATCTGCTACACTGCTTAGTAAATTTGTTAGGCTCTTAACTAATGCAAAGTCTAAGAATAGTCAAGGTATTTCAACTGCTCTTATGATTGCCTTAAAGATTAGTAATTTACATGATTTATAGGTTGTAGATTATGGTGCTAGTGATCATTTGACAAATAAGTTAACCAATATTCATGATTTTACACTTTGTTATATCTCTTCTTTTGTCTCGGTTGCTAATGGAACAGGTGTACTAGTAAAAGGTAAAGGAAAAATTAATCTTACCTTAAAAACTATAAAGCCTGAGGTCTTATATGTTCCATCATTTCCCTTCCAGTTATTGTCAATTCAAAAGTTAACATCAACTCTTAACTGTGGTGTTATATTTACTCCTTTCAAGGTAATTTTTCAAAACCATCTCACCAGACAAACAGAGGATTGGTGAAGGTTTTCAGTTGAATGGTCTTTACTATTTCTTTGATTTCGGAATCTCCAAAGCTTTTCAAGCTACTATCTTACCCATTAAAGATCATCAGTTATGGCATCTTCATTTGGCTTATCCTTCAGACTCCATTCTTTTGAAAATAAAACCGAGTCTATCCGAAGGATTTTATGATTATGAGATTTGTGATCACTCTAAATGTACTAGACTTCCTTTTAATTCTTCTTTGTCTAAGACTTCTCAAGCTTTTGAGCTTGTTCATTCAGATGTATGGGGTCCCTTCTCTATGTCTATTGATGGCTTTAAATACTTTGTGACCTTTATTGATGATTTCTCAAGACTTACTTGGGGTGTATTTATTGAAATAAAAAAAATGAAGTTTTTAGTTGTTTTAAGGATTTTCACATGCTGGTTAATGCTCAATTCTCTACTCATAATGGCACTGAATTTACATCTCATAACATGAAAAATTACTTAATTGTAATGGAATATTGCATCAAACTAGTTGTGTTAACACACCCCAACAAAATGGAATTGTTGAGCACAAGAATCAAAATTTGCTAGAGAAGACTAGAGCCATCATGTTACAAATGAATGTTCCAAAGAAATTATGGTCTTATGGAATTCTTACTGCCACTTATATTGTTAACTGTTTACCTAGTCGAGTATTGGATTTTCAATGCTCACTTGAAGTTTTGCAGGATAAAAAACCCAATATATCCCATCTGAAGGTCTTTGGGTGCACTTGTTTTGCGCATTTATCTCCAAAACAACGCGAAAAACTTAATCCTCGAGCTATAAAGTGCATTTTTTAGGATATTCACAAACCAAGAAAGGATACAAGTGTTATGATGTTATCAATAGAAAGCTCTACATCAGTAGAGATGTTCGTTTTGTTGAAACCTGTCCATATTTTGAAATTACTAATCAAGGGGAGTCTTTGGCTGAATTAGTTCCATTACCAAGTATGGAGCTGAGTATGCAAAATACTACAAATCAGTATGATGTTCAGGAAGCCAATACATGTAGACGCCGAGAACTAGCAACCATAACAAACAAAAGAAAACGAAGTCGCCTTGGCATAATGCAGAAACTTCCCTAAACAATCTAGTTTCATTTCTCTATAATATTTGTTCTCGACAATATTATATGTAGCTGTAGATGAAAGCCTGATGGGTCTATAACGTGTAACGAACCGATAAGTTATCCAGAATTAGTGATAATATTGTACTCTCTTTTCTCTTCCCTCTCATTCTCTTGTTCTGTAACGATCTTTTCTGCATTCCTACACCCATTGTCGTTTTGCAGCAACCATATTGATATGGCCAACTTTGCAGTTGAAACCCAAGACTGAAACCTGAGATAGACATGACCTTGACGTGATTCTGACACTTTCTTCTAACATAAGGAAGCACTAAGAAGATATTCCACTAAACCTGTGATTTTCTTATTTACTTAAATCAGGGAATTGAAGCATGTCCGAGGGTCTCTTTTGGTTGTAGCTAAAAAGAGAAACCTGTTGATGGATGGACTCACCAGGTTCCTGTTGTTTTGCTACAGTAACATTAATCTTTGTAAGGAGTATGATCTCCAAAATCAAATCATAAACATGGTCAACACGTGGGAGTACCATATTGAGTCTCTACAAACCGTAGCCTAGCCCTGAGTAGCATGTGACAATTACCCCCTTCCCTTCCTTAAATAATTGGTCCCAGCCTCTGCATGTTTTCACGTGTCCTGCCATCTTCCGTGCCGTTAATTACACCACCATGACCGTCAGCTACTGCATTGGATTCTTTATACGAACTCAATAAAATACAGTCCCCAATCTCACCACCTTCCTTAGTCCACAAACATTCCTCCTACATTTCTCCAAAAAAAAAAAAAAAAACTTATTATCTTTCCTATTCATGTTCTCGAATTCATTTTAACCACTACTAAACTAGTAATTGATTAACAAGGACATCTTCTTCCGATATTAAAAAAAAAAACATTTGACAAAATAGTGAAATTCGTTCCCTATGTTTCACTTCCTTCCAAAAGAGTGCTTCAGGGCTATCCTTTTCCTTGTATGACAGGACAAAGTCCTTGATAAATGAGAGAGAGAAAGAGTTATGAGTGCGTATTTGGTGTTTTTGTAGTGTTGTGTGTGTGCAAGTTTTGGTTTTGCTAATATACAGTCCGAGAGAAAGTTTATACTCTAACTCTAGAGAGAAAGTCATCACCATAAACATAAAAACAATACAACAACTGAAAAAAAATGTTTGAAGGCGTGCCAGACCAGTTCCAGCAGTTCATAACTTCTAGAGCATCACTATCTCTCTCTAATTTCCCTCCTCTCCATGTCTCATCCACCACTCATCACTTCCCGAGTTTTGATCCTTACATCAGTAGTACTACATCTTCTTCTCTGCAAGTTCCATTCTTGCAACCATTGCACCAATGTCCAGTACCAGCCACCAGCGAACAAGAAGAGAAAGAAGAGAACGGCTTGGCTGTTACCGGTTTTGAAGTTGGTGGCAACCGACTGATGCCCGAGTCAGTCGATCCATGGTCAAATGATGAAGTGCTTGCTCTTTTGAGGGTCAGATCTGGCTTGGAGAATTGGTTCCCCGAATTCTCTTGGGAATATGTTTCAAGGTACGATTCTATACATTTATATGTATACTAAGTTGGTCGTTTGTGCTTATATATGATTATTCTCTTCTTTCTTGTAATTTCTACTGCTGCAAAGTAAAACATAGGAAAGCATAAGAGGGGTTTTGTTTAGAACCATTTCCAGTTATGGAAAATTGTCAACTCGTCACTAAGTGAACGTGAGAATAAGATTACTGCAGGCAAATCCTTGAATGAATTAGTTGACCCAGAATCACGTATATGGATCTTCAGTCAGAGAGAGATAGAGAGACAGAAGGAAGCATTAAAAAGACACCATTTTCTGTGCTTTACATGATTCAAAGCAGCGAAACAGAGAAAATAAATGCTAATGATATATGGATGGTTTTGTTTTTGTACATTCATGGTGGGTGCAGGAAGCTTGCAGAGTTTGGTTTCAAAAGAAGCGCCGATAAATGCAAAGAGAAGTTTGAGGAAGAAAACAGGTACTTCAATAACAATATCAATTACAGAATTTTTACCGATCTTGGAGAGCTTTATCATGACGGTGATGATCATCAAAGCCCACAAGAGGTTTCTGGTGATGACAACAAGGACAAGAAGGTCGACAAGCCAAATAGTGATGAAGAAGAAGACAAGGTGGGGCAGATTTTGAAAGAAGATTCAATAGATGATCAGAGAGTAGCTGGGAACCCAAATCAAGACAATGGGAAACAGGTTGAAAATTTAAACAGCAATAATAAGAAGAGAAAGAGACAGATCAAACAGAAGAAGTTTGCGATTTTCAAGAGCTTTTGTGAGGATATCGTGAACAAATTAATGACTCAACAAGAGGAGATGCATAACAAGATTATTCGTGATATGATGAAGAGGGATGAAGAGAACGTTGCAAGAGAAGAAGCATGGAAGAAGCAAGAATTGGATAGGATCAACAAGCTTAGGGCAGACGAACAAGCTCTTGCAAGTGATAGACAGTCAACAATTATGAAGTACTTGAAAAGATTCACACCAATTGATTCTTCTGTCGAAAGCCTTGGAGAGAAAAGTGCTTACACACGAAATCTTGGTGAGGTATCAAACACTTCCACTAGTGCTTCTACTTCATCTTCCTTAGTGTTTGCGCAAAACCCTACTGACAACAGTCAAGCAAATAACCCAAGTGAACTTGAATTGCAGACCAGAAGCAATTTGGTGACTAGAAAAACTAACCAAGCACCTGAAAACTTCAGTTCCAGTCCTATCTCAAGCATTCCAAAAGTTCCTAATGCATCAACCAAGGCCCTTGCTCTCGAAAACCCTAGTTATAAGAACACCCCAAACAACCCACTATCAGCACAAAGTCCATTGCCAACAGATACAACAATTGACTCAAAGTCTTCAGCCAATGATAAGAAAGATCTTGGAAAGAGATGGCCAAGAGATGAAGTCTTAGCTTTGATAAACATAAGGTGCAGTTTCCATAACAATATTGATCAGGACAAGGAAGTAGCAACACCTAAGGGTCCTCTTTGGGAGAGAATCTCACAAGGAATGTTGGAGCTGGGTTACAAGAGGAGTGCAAAGAGGTGTAAAGAGAAGTGGGAGAACATAAACAAGTACTTCAGAAAGACCAAGGATGTTAGAAAGAAGAGGTCTGCTGATTCCAGTACGTGTCCTTATTTTCATCAATTAAGTACCTTGTACAAACAAGGGACTGCACTTACAACTTCGGTACCATCAGAGGAGCAAGAAAGCCGCTTGACTTCGCCTAAAACCCAATCTTCATTACCAGAAATGAAGCTCAGTTCAGCCCTCGATGGGTGGTCTAGTAATGCAACAAAGCATCTAGCCGATGATCAAGGTGAAAGAACTATGGTCCAAAAACCAGATTTTGACTTCGAGTTCTAATTTTATTACATAACATTTTCCGGTGTTAGTTTGCTATAGTCATAAGCACTACTACATGGAACATTTTCTAGTTGAGGAAATTAGCAATGCTAGAGACAATATGCTTTTTCTTTGAGACCTTGTTTTTATTCGTTTCTGCGAAATGTTTCTTGAAAGACGAGAAATAAAAGATTTTGGATCTTAGTTGGCACCGACAATTTGACGAGTGAAGCGGATTAAACTAGCTATTTTCAGGATCTGGTTTCATTTCATTTTTGCTATTTCCATCCCAAAATTTTCTATTTTGAGACGAAGGTTTATTTTATTTTTCCTATACCTATAGCCTTGTCACGATAATCATTAAAAAAAAAAAACAATGTGGATTGTGGACAAAGGTATAGTATTTAATTTTAATTACCTAATCTTGTAATCAAACTAATAGTTTCTGAGCCTTCCTTCAAAGTTTTTATGCGCAATTGCATGCAGTAATTTCCATTTTCAATTTCAAATTTCAGAGATACGAGAATCTTAGTTTCGATATAAATCGTTTTGTTTTGATTCTAGCATATTAGTAGTTTGCTTTACTGTGCTAAGCTAGTCGACATCATTCATTATTTAAATTGCATACTCTTATAGTTGAATACTATACTATTTAAAGAATAAGTTAATTTGTTGTTTCTACCAAAAAAGTATAAAACCATATATGGCTGTAATTAATAGTAAGAAGGTATTGGCGACTAATATTTGCTCTTCATTAAGGTCTAATTATTTGTCTTAAAATATTGAACTAAATAAAATTTACGAAACATGGAACAAAATTGGCCTCTAAACTAAATTCAAACATAATAATCTCACAAATTTTGTTACTTAAAGAGTAAGAAAAAGATGCAAGAGTAACAAAATCATATATGAATCTCTTACTAGTGGAACATTTTGTCAAAATATTCACTTGTACTGACAGAAGTACACTCATACCCGTCAAGATATATGAATAATTGATTAGAATATGTTTAATAATTTACATCAAAATATTTATTTTTCAAATAAGTTAAGAGAAAAATAATTTTAAATAAAATATATTGAAAGAATATTGATTATTGTTGTCCTATTAAGGTCAAAGCGGAAGTAAATCATCAAAATATTTCACCCATCAAGAGATTAACAATCATTTGATAAAAAGAACAATAATAACACCTATTACAATTCTCACTGGCATGCGGAGTCTAGGATGATTCACATACATTATTTGATAAAAAGAATATTCATATTCTTCAAATATAAATATTTTCTCATAATATTTTAACAACTAAAAATAAAATAAAATCTTAATTATGTTATGAGAAATTTTTTTTGAAGCAAACATACTGAAAGAGCATTCATATTGTAATCATATATTTAGTGTGACAATGAAATAAATAATTTAAATATTTCAAGAAGGACATGTATATGTATACACATGATTTTTACGATGAAATAAATTTATTTTGGGCAGATAAAAAAAATCCATATCATTTCCTGTATTCAATAAAAAATAGAGAAATAAAAAAATTCTTGATACCAGATACGTGTTCTTAAGGATGATATGTTTGTTTGCTGATTTTCATAAACATTACTACAAGGCATCAAGGGAATTTCAAAGCTTATAGAAAGAAAACGAGTTTCACTTAATCATAACTCTATAAGATACGACTTGTTATGAGATAAAACTAAAAAGAGAAAAAAGAAAAAGAAAAAGAAGGGACTGAGAGTGGAAATAGTCATTTGGTCGTTTACCTATGAACATTTTACAAAGGGCATAAGAAGTTTATAACGACAACACGAAGACATTGACATAATTTTCTGTTGGGTTGGTGGGACCCACTCCACATGGCCTTACTTAACAGAGAAGAGATCCGGTGCATGGACGTCCCACAAAATTTATTTTGTACAACGACGAACTGGGACCCGCGGTCTCGACTCGTGTCCTGTGCTGCCTAGCAGTAATCTGATGTAGTTAACGGCGTAAGGTTGTCCATTTGTGGATTGATTAAATACGCTGCCTCGCACCAGCGCCATGTGTGATGGTGCTCTGCCGTAATATCCAGAGCCTTTTGCACGTACAGACAGGAACGGCCTTGTGATTTTGGACTTCGGATCCACCAATTTTAGTTTTAAAGAATTACAAAATCATTTCAACAAACTGAAGTATAATTATTAATAATAATTTAAAAATGAAAAGTATTTTATTCATGTGGAAATTAACTATAAACTTTGAAGTTGTCTGTCTGCCATGTGGTTGACTTTGTTAAAGCAAGTGGCTCTATGCCCCACTAAAATTTGAGATAATATATTGATCATGAACAGGATGGAGGCTACGGTCGCCGCCTGCAAAACTGATGAAGGTGGCGGCTGCGATCAGCCCCGACATCAACGACGTGGGCAAATATGGCAACGCCAAAGCCTCTCGTTCCAAAGCCAAATAGAGGCCAAAGCTTGCTTCTGGGATAACATTTCTCTATTCTCTCGCTTTCAATGCTCCATTTCAACCTCTCAAATAATAATGAATAATCACGTAAGATTATCCTTGAAATTGTGACTGTTATTGTTAAATTGATCGTCAAAATATTGTTAAACACAGATGCATTTATCCAGGGCGGTTCCTATTGTTTCATAGGCCTCGGACGAAATAAAAAAAAGGGGCCCTAATAAATTGACAATATGTAAATATGTAAAGTTAAAGTTTACATGTTTGTATGAAACATAAATGACTCAATTTATAAGTTTATATACTCAATCAAATATTAAATGATCATAACATCAGTTAATAAAATAACAATAGTAATAACAAAATAGCAATAACTGCAATTAATCAATAATATTAGATTGCAAAACACTAAGAGAATTACACTAACAAATATATAGAGGATCATGATTTATAAAAAACAATTTTTCTGTGCATTTCTAGATGAAAAGTCATTAATAATATTATCAAGATCAATATTATCCAACGTATCCTTCTCAATACCTAACATAGCTAAACTATTTAGTCTTTCTTGTGACATTAATGACTTCAAGTAATTTTTCAATAATTTTAACTTTGAAAAACTTCTCTTAGCTAATGCTACAATTACAGGTATAGTCAATAGAATTCGATAAGCAATTGAAACATTTGGATAACAATCTGCACCTTTAACAAATTCTAAAATTTAATCACAAAAATTAAATTATTTATTAATATTTGATTATTTTTATAAATAATAAGTAATCTAAAAATAAAAAAGGAGAAACACAAATAAATACAATATCATTTAATATTAATGTTATGATTTAAAATGCTAATATAATGTCCACGTTAGTGACAAATTACAAATTAATTATAACATATTCAAAAATTTAACAAACTAAAAATACATTAAAAATTCAGAAACTTTACTTTACCTTTAAATTACACTTGGAACTTAGAAGACATAATTGTTAAAATTTTTTCCTGCCAATTTTTGAGTTGGAGTACCTTAGATGCATATGTTAATAAAAAAACATTAGAGGGTAAAAATACACCTAAATTCTTCAAAACTATTTATAACTATCATAAGTTAACATCATAAGTTATCATAAGTTAGTTAACGTTAATTTATGATAAAGTTATAAGTTAGTTAACGTTAACTTATTCAAATGATAACGTTATTCTAATTTATCTGGACGCTACACTGCTCTTATCCTTTTAAGCAGAGGGCCTTTTATCAAAAGTTGGACCTGTTTTTTCTGATTCAGTTTCTAAATATGCTACTTCTGCCTCATATGACTTGAAGAATAAAACTATACCTTCAATCAGAAGCTATACTCTATCTCCAACTGTAAGGGAGGACAATCATGGCTTCCAAGAGGGGGCTCTTTTGTTGATGGGCCCTAGGCAGGTGCCTTGCCTGCACCTGCCTAGGGACAGGGCACCTGCCTAGGGCTGGCACTACATTCATCAACAATCACAAACCAAGATCTACATTTTATTTAGATAATTAACAACACAATAATATTGACATACTTCCTGTCACAAAGGTCTACTTTGGACTTGAACTTTTACCACAAGTCGCACCCACCTTTATGTGGCAATCCCACTTTGGTCCACTTAAGCAAGATTAAGCTTTCTCACGTGAATGTCGCTGAACAATTCCATTCTCCCTCAAACACTTCACTCGCACACAAGTGTTTTAAAGTGTTTCTTTCATACACAAACATAACACAAGTGTATAACAGAATAAAGTAAGCAACAAGAGACATATATATATAGCCGAAGCTACTCTTTTATTAACTCTCCACAAAATGTTAACAAAAGACACAAGTACCTCCTCTACAAAGCACTTACAAGGAACTTCCTACTCGAAGCCCTTACAATGAGAAACTCCAAAAGCTCTCTCCTCTGAGTGATTTATATCAATGAGTGAACGACTCAATGATTGAATCTCTTTAGATCTTAACTCTAATGAGCTATTTATAAGCTCCTCCAGATGACTAAGCTATAATCCTAGTAGAACTTTATTAGCTAAGCTCACAATCTTATCCTATCCTATCCTTATCAGATTACATCAAACTAACAAATAGATAATATCTCCATCCAATTAGGACTCTATCTAATAGGATTAAGTTACATCACATTAACAAGATAAAAGATTACCCTATCTAAGAATGATAATCCTTATCCACGAAGATCTTCTCTATCTTCAGATGATCCTTCCCCATGATGTTTATTTTTTAAAGCTGATGTTCATCCACGGTGATCTTATCTGCCACTTCATTATATGCCACATCATCCATAGTTGCCATGTCACTGCTGATGTGTTTTCCAAGTCACCAAAGCCTATCTGCATATAGTTCCATCAATGCACGTCCATGGACAAGTCCATCTTCTATGATCAAGCTCACTCATGGTGCAGTCTCGTTGCTCTATGACTAAGTACAAGTCACAATCCGAGTTAGTATAAAACCTTGCATGTTTTACATACCTTTGACCTGCCTCACCAAAGTCAAGTATTTATGTGTTTTTCCTCACTCGCAGGGGTTCGCACACCCTCGGATCTTGCATGATTTAGTTCGTCAACTCCTAAGAGTTTGCCTTGTTCCCTCGTCAACACGCCTTCCTCATGCCGACCTTCGTGCCAAGCATTGACCAAGGCTCGCCAATACTCGCACGATCCCGTAGTCTAGACTTAGAGGTCTAACAAACCACCCCCACTAGAAGAATTTGACGCCCTCATCAAAATAATCTGTGGGCACTCCTCCATGAGTGGTTCTCTCAAAGACTCCTTAGCTAACTGTCGAAGACTGGAGCAAGCCTTCTCTTCCATTGGCACCTTTCCCACGTGCCACCTCCTCTTTCTGTCGAGTTTATTTTTGCATAAGTCCTCCTCCACAAAGCTCATAACATTCAAATAGTTGATGTTGTTGATGGCTCCTTCCCTCTAGTCATCTCTATCGCTCCCGCCTTTGTCCTTCGTGACTATGGAGTTCATTTGCTCTTTGCCCTTTTTCCTCTTCGGGCATTCTAGAGCATAATGCGGCCCCTCACAGATGAAGCATGCAACCTTCCCCTTCGATTGCTTCTTCTTATGTTGAGAAGATTCTCCCACCTGCTCTTTGCCTTTCTCTTTGCCATCCTGGGTTCCACCATTTTTCTTGCCCTCTCCGCTAGGTAAAATTGGTGGTGGCAATTGAAGATCCACTAAGGCATCCGCCGCTGCTATTGTGCTAGGGAGGTCCTTTACGTTTTGCCTTCGAAGCTCTATTTATGCCCAACCTTGCAAGCTGCTAATGAAGTTGAATAACTTTTCTTCCTCCGAAATGTTCCGCACGTCCAACATCACTAATGTGAACTTCCTCACATACTCCCTCACCGAGTCGTCTTGCTTCAACCCCTTCAAAGCTTTCCTCACAAGCCAGGAAGTGTTGTTGGGTGGGAACTGGTCCGTTATCTCCTTCTTTAGCTTATCCCACGTATCAATGGGAGGTCTGCCTGCATTGGTGTCATTAGAGATCCTCGTCCTCCACCACAACTTAGCATCACCCACTATGTACATTGCTGTGATTGACACCTTCTTCGAGTCCATCACCTTTGCCACTATAAATTACTGCTCTATGTCCCACAGAAAATTTTTGAGCTCCTTGGCACTCCGCTTGCCATCAAAAACTTGTGACTCTCGCACCTTCACTATAGTGCTTTCCACTCGGACACCCGTCTCGTGCTTTGCCATCGCACACTTGAGCACTAACAGATCATAGCTCATCTCCTCACGATCCTTTGTCTATTCCTCGAGTGCTCTCATAGTTGCTTGAAGCTCCCTCTCTAAAGCTACAATACGTTCCAACAAAGGAATAACTCCCTCGTTCGTCGGGGCTAGAGACTCAATAATCACCTCTATTCTGGTACCCTTTCTGTCAGATTACTTCCACCAGCCATCTCTCTGGATTGGTTTTGATACCAGCTGTGATAAAGGCCTACTTTGGACTCGAACTTTTACCACAAGTCGCACCCACCTTTACGCGGCAATCCTGCTTCGGTCCGCTTAAGCAAGATTAAGCCTTCTCACGTGAATGTCACCAAACAATTCCATTAGCCCTCAAACACCTCACGTGCACATAAGTGTTTTAAAGTGTTTCTCTCACACATAAAAATAATACAAATGTATAATAGAGTAAAGAAAGCAACAAGAGACATATATATATGGCCGAAGCTACTCTTTCATTAACTCTCCACCAAATGTTAACAAAAGACAAAAGTACCTCCTCCACGAAGCACTTACAAGGAACTCCCTACTCGAAACCCTTATAATAAGAACCCCCAAAAGCTCTCAACTCTCAAAGCTCTCTCCTCTGAGTGATTTCTCTCAATGAGTGAACGACTCAATGATTGAATCTCTCTAGCTCTCAACTCTAATGAGCTATTTATAGGCTCCTCCAGATGACTAAGCTATAATCCTAGTGGAACTCTACTAGCTAAGATCACAATTGTATCCTATCTTATCCTTATCAGATTATATCAAACTAATCAATAAATGATATCTCCATCCAATTAGGACTCTATCTAATAGGATTAAGTTACATCACATTAACAAGATAAAGTATTACCCTATCTAGGAATGATTATCCTTATCCACGAAGATCTTCTCTATCTTCAGATGATCCTTTCACATGATCTTTATCTATTAAAGTTGATGTTCATCCACGGTGATCTTATCCACCACGTCATCTTATGCCACATCATCCACAGTTGCCACATAACTACTGATGTGTTTTTCAAGTCACTAAGGCCTTTCCGCACATAGGTCCATCAATGTACGTCCAAGGACAAGTCCATCTTCCACGATCAAGCTCACTCATGGTGTAGTCTTGTCGCTCCATGACTAAGTACAAGTCACAATCTAAGTTAGTATAAAACCTCACATGTTAGTCACAATCCGAGATAGTATAAAATCTCACATATTTTACATACCTTCGACCTGCCTCGCCAAAGTCAAGTGCTTATGTGCCTTTCCTCGCTTTTATACCTTCACGTACCCTTGGATCTCGCATGACTTAGATCACCAACTCTTAAGACTTCGCCTTGTTCCCTCATCAACACGCTTTCCTTGTGCTGACCTTCGTGCCAAGCATTGGCCAAGGCTCGCCAACAATCGCATGATCCCGCAGTCTAGATTTAGGGGTCTAACACCTCCAATGCTTGACATAGAGTTTTAGTGCATTCTTCCATCTTTGAGACCACAATCTATGAAAAACAATAACCCTTATGGAAGAGGAAACTAATGGTAGAAGACCCAATATTTTGTTTTCACACCCACACATCATATATATACAATCTCACCATATATTATATCTTATAACATGTTCTACTGTAAGGGGTAGAAAAAGAGATAATTTCATCATTTCAAGGATGTTATGAACTATAGTTTAATGGGCCAATATATAGTTATTAGGGTATTACCATGTGCCTCAAATGTGATTAGTAAATTATTAATCATCCCATTATAGTTATTAAACATACATTAGGTAATTCGATTAATGGTCATACATATAGAATTAATGTTGCGATTATATTAGTCCACATATTTCTAGCATTCTCCCACTTGGACAATATAATCAAACCACCATACCAATATCCATCATCCAAAAGCAGTCAAATAAATCATATGCAATATTATATTGATAGGATATATATATACTACATATGATTTGGCCCTGGAGATGTTCAAATACCATAATAACCGTTAAAACAACATGCATGCAGTACAACAATTGAGACTTTGCATTTGCCTCCTTTTGTACCTGTCATTTTGTCAAACTACATATATACATCAACATATATTTATGTCAATATTAACAGGAAGTGACTACAAACATCATTATGCATGTTTTATATATAAAAGTCATAAGCAATTCGTACAAAGTACTAACATGTTCAATAAAAAATAGCAAACTCCTATTAATCTTATCAAGCTAGGCTCCTTACAATCCTATGCAGGAGACGTGTTCTGCAAACACACATAAAGGTAAGTCTTTTTTAAGTAAATTTGTTAACAAGCTAGCTATAGGAGTATACTCAACAGTAATGAGGGATTTAACGACTTTCTCTTTAACAAAATATTACTTTATATCAATATGCTTTAAGCGAGAAGTACTTTTAGTGTTCTTAGAGAAAGCTACAATTGTTGAGTTATCATAATACAATTTTAGCAGAATCAAAATAGAGCCTACAATACCTAATGCTGAAATAAAATTCTATAGCTATATTGCTTGACAAGTTGCCTCATAGCATGCCATATACTCTGCCTCTATGGTAGAGCATGTTGTGAGTGTCTGTTTGACACTTTTCCACGATACAGCTTCTCCAACCATCATAAAGATGTAGCTTAAAGTGGATTTTCTATCATCTACACATCCTATATAATTAGCGTTACTGAACTCAACTATATTAAGAGTGTTAGTTCACCGATAAGTCCACATATGATCTTTGCTACCCTAAAGATACCTCATAACTTTCTTAACCACTTTCTAATGGCTAAGACCAGGATCACTTAAGTATCTTCCCAACATGCCTACAATAAAAGCAACACTTGAGCATACCCATAAGTGACGCATAAGGAATAACTTTCATTTCATCTTTCTCTTTATCATTTTGTGGACATTGAGCCTTTGAAAACTTGTCACCCTTCACTATTGGTGCCTTTCTAGTAGAACAAGAATTTGTATTGAATCTTTTCAAGATCTGATCAATGTAAGTCTTTTGATACAATTGAAGTATCCCATTAGCTCTATCTTAGAGAATCTGAATTCCAAATACATAAGAGGCCTTAGTAAGATCCTTCATATCAAAATGGCTAAATAACAGTTGTTTTGTCTCAAATAATAGATCAATATCATTATAAGCAAGTAGAAAGTCATCAACATACGGTATCAAAAAAATGAGACTACTCCCACTGAACTTCATATATATACATTGATCAACTACATTCTCTTTGAACCAGTTGCAGTGACAACCATATCAAACTTGAGATACCACTGCCTTGTTGCTAGTTTTAATCCATAGATAGACTTTTTGAGCTTGCAAACTATATTTTCTTTATCAGTTATCTCGAAACCAACTGGTTGGGTTATATAACATCTTCATACATATCTCCATTCAAGAACGCAGTCCTCAAATCCATTTGATTGATTTTCAAGTTAAAATAAGCAACTATAGCCATGATGATTCGTAGTGAATCTTTGGTAAAAATTGGTGAGAAGGTTTCTGAAATCAATCCATTCTCTTTGGCTATAGCCTTTAGTTACAAGTCTAGCCTTATACCTTTCTACTTGTGTTGGACCCCGATTCTTTTCTTACTAACAAGATTGTGCTAAATTCTTTTTGAGGTTTATTTTTGATTAATTTGTTG
>JANQAP020000083.1:1013348-1035873 GCA_026874005.2 Erythroxylum coriaceum
ATAAATATTGATACAATTATAAAATAATCAATAAATTACATATTTCCAATCATATTATACTGTAGGGGCATTTTCGTCATAGTCACTGTTTTTATGTTCTGTCTTTTGCAACCAAACACATTTCTGTCCTCGAGACGGAGACAATTGTTTCTGTTCTGTCCATCACAGCCAAACAGTTCACTGTCTCCAATTTCTGTTCTGTTCCGTCTTCAAACTTCTGTCTCGTTCCGTCTCTGCATATTGGAGACAGTAACCAAACAGACAAATAAGGAGCCATCCTGAGTATTTCCCGTTTCGTGCCAATATTAAACATCTTTCCCATCGGTTGTCAAGTTTTGGTTGAGGTATTGGGCTTCCAAGGGTACGAGAGAGTTATAGCTTTTGTCTCCAGCTGTCTAAAACATATGACAGATAAGGTGTCACGAAAGGAAGAATTTTTCATTACTTCAATACATACTTTGGCATAGCCGATTCTTTCCATAGAAGCTGTCTGAGTGTCCATACATAACGGTTTACTAAGGGCTTATTTAGTTAGAGAGTTAGTAATAGAACGGAATGTAACGTAACACAATTTTATCGTTTGGTTGAGGGTTTTATAATGGAATAAAATGAAATGGGATGAAAGCGGAGGATTTAATGTTACGTTTCATTCCATCCTAAACAGTGAAAATAAGAAATCTCCGATTCGGAGGACTTTGGATGAAACGTAAACTAATAAAAACATACTATCTAATATACTCTCAAAAAATTTTCTTCATATCAATTATTTATTATAACCCTAACCCTCTTCTATATAATTAATAATATTTGTATATTATTTTTCCTTACTTTAATAATAATATTTTTATATTATTAATAAAAAATTGTATATAATTAATAATAAAATAAAATTTTTATTAGTGAAAATAGAAAATATATAAAAAATTATTCTGTAATTGTTTATAAATTATATATAATTTATTATTAATTATATATAAATATTATTATTAATTATTTAATAAATTTTATTCTATTATGTGTGATTTATATTTAAAAATTTTATTTATATTTATATTTATATAGAAATATATAAATACAATTAAAGAATAATTTTTTATATATTTTCTATTTTCAATAATAAAAATTTTATTAAAATTTTATTTTATTATTAATTATATACAATTTTTATTAATAATATAAAAATATTATTATTATTAATTATTTAATAAATGTTTTCTATTATATGTGATTTATATTTAAAAATTATTTATTTATATTTTTATTTATATAGAAATATATAAATACAATTAAAGAATAATTTTTTATATATTTTCTATCTTCATTAATAAAATTTTTATTAAAATTTTTATTATATTATTAATTATATACAATTTATTATTAATTATTTAATAAATTTTATTCTATGCTATGTAATTTATATTTAAAAATTATTTATTTTTATTTTTATTTATATAGAAATATATATATAAACAATTACAGAATAATTTTTTATATATTTTCTATTTTCATTAATAAAAATTTATAAATTAATAATAATATTTTTATATAATTAATAATAAAATGTATATAATTAATAATAAAACATTAAAACTTTTATTAAAATTTTTATTATTTTAAAATAGAAAATATATAAAAAATTATTTATCACGGTTGTGCGTGATTTTTTAATTGAACATGATTTCTATTTTAAAATCATAGCGTTAAACCTCTTGCAACAACCATTTTAATATCAGGGGTATAATAGTCATTTATTATACATTCCATTCCATTCCATTCCATCCATCTTCCAAATAATATTTCACTACATTACATTATCAACTTTTCCGTCCTTGTCAAACAACTTTTCACTATATTACATTCCATTCCATTATAATCCGCTCCATTTCGTTCTGTTCCGTTCCATTAATTAACGTCCAACCAAACAGGCCCTAAGTGAACTGGCTATACAGCTTAACCCTTCTAAGGTCCAAAGCTCCAAAGGAAGCTTATGAAAGTTTACCCACAGAGGGAAAGTTTCTATGCTACAGTCCATCTCCATTCCAGGTTGCCATTTCTGTAAAAAAAATTGGTTGATCACCAATATGCTGCTAGGGGCCATTTTCCAGAATATCATTCAATTGGTTTTTTATAGAGAACTTGAACAATATAGATCCATCTTCACGCAACAAAACCTTCTCTAATCCTTTAGAGGACCATCGGGATTTAGCCTAAGCGTTGATAATAGGATAAGCTAGCCTCTTACTCCAAAAAAAAAAACAATCAAGGCAATAGACCATAACTGTGCTCCAATTTGCAAGAGCGCCACAGGGGGGGAATGATACCTTCTTTCATCACATTTTGGAAGTGATTCAGAGACCCTTTTTTCTGATACGTAAAGAGCTTATTTTTCCATAAGCTGGTAGGGTTTGGTTTTGTATTGTTGCTAGAAGGTGGGATGATAGCTATACCTTTTTGTTGTTGAAGGTCATTGATAGTTGTGATTTGTATTGTGGTTTAAGGTTAGATTTGGTAAGTATTTTAATGTCAATTCAAGTGTTTAGTATGTATTTAGGGTTTAATTAGGTTAGTTTTTGTGTTTAAGTGTTTTTATGGGTTCGTTTGAATCTTTGAGCTTAAAATGTATATTTTTGAGGTACCTTGATGTGTGTGCTAGTGTTGCAGGGTAAACAGGGAAGAACGGGAAGAGTTAAAGAGTTTTCGGGCCAAAAAGCATAGACCACGATTGTGTACACAGGCCACGCTTGTGACAAAAGAGGAAGAACCAGAAGCAGCCAGGCCACGATCGTGCACACAGGCCACGATCGTGATAGAGGGCGTCAATTCAGACCACGATCATAGCAGGCAGGTCCACGATCATGCACTGCGTCGAGCTAACAGAAAAACTCAAGTTTCGGACAAATTTTTGGACCGTTTCAACCCCGACTATGACCTAGAGCCTCGAAGATATAAATAGAATATGATGACAGCCACTAGGAGTCTGGAGAGAGAGCCAAGAGTTTAACGAAAAGCTTCCATTTTGTCGATTTCAAGAGAAAACCTAGGGTGACACCGAGAGATTAGAGAAGGAGACAAAGAAAGAGAGACACGATAAAGAGCTTGACACGAAGTACTTCCCGGAACAGGAGGTTTCTCATTGTCATCGTCCCAAATTTCGTTTCCTACAGTATTTCTGTTATTTCAATTTTATTCGTGTATAGAATTGAAATAGGTGTTGAGATTTGTTTGGTTGAATATTGAGTTGATGTCTAAACTCACCTTTGGATTTGATTCTTGAGATTAATGAAGTTTATTTGACTGTGTTTTTATTGATTGGATTGTGATTTAAGTCCTGTTCTTAATAACTTGGCAATAGACTGAGAGGGTGAGCTAACTGAAAATAATCAATTTGGGCTAACAAGAGTTGGGCGAATTGATAGGTAAAACAATTAAATCAAACCGGTAGAATTGTGTAACGAGAGATCGAGCATAGGTTCCTGGTAGGTTAGTAGATAACTTTAGATCTAATTTAGTTTTTGGGTCGATTGTGAATCGAGAGATCGGAATTCCCATAAATTAAATTAGGATTTATCAATTAGGGTAAAGAATTATAACTCGAGAGAGTAATTTACCCTAGGACCATCTAGGCCCATTGAGTCAATAATTGCATAATTGGTTGAGTTTCTTTAATTTCGAATTAAAATCCCCTTTCTCTTACTTGGTGATTTCTAGGTTGATTTTGGATTTGGTTGTGTGATTGCTTTTCTGTTACTTTTAGCACTTTCAACTCTTATATCCAATTATCTATTGATTTACTTTTCTGCAGTAGTTGTTAGGTTTATGACTTAGTTGCCATTAGACTTAGGACTAATTTCCTTCCTCGTGGGATCGACACCTTAGGTATTATGCGAACGACTCGTGCGTTTGCGGTAATTACTAAGGTTAAAAATATTGAAACTTAGAGCGTGTAACCTTGAGCGAACAGTAATGGGGTTTAAAGAGAATAGGCTCTCTTATGAGGGCAAGGAAGTCCTCAAGAGTAGCGGAGGACTATCCTTTCTCCATCAAAACTAAAGATGGTAGGCAAAATCGACCCGATGGCGTAAAAACCCACCTGAAATAGTAACTGGCAGCTCTGTAAAAGAACCAACAGCAAGGGGCAGGAAAATTAGAAACCAAAAAAGGAAGGCAAAATGGTAAAGAGGTAAATCAGGTAGAGAGAAGTCAGAGAAGGCAGCTTATTAGAGATATTATTGCATTACTTCATTTTTGTGCATTATAGTGAAAGTTTTGTCTTCCTTTTCTTATAGATAAGTGTAAAGTCAAATAATGTAATCATCTATTAGAAAATCAGTTGGGATCAAATCACGAGCATAATAGAATAATTTGTATAATTTCTTATGAAATATGTTTGATATAATAACTTGAAACATAAATCTAAGGAATAAAAGGGTTAAAGATAACTTGATTAATTGTTCTTCAAAAACTTTTCTTCTTTGATTAAGCTTTTAACCAGAAGCTATTCAAATATTTAACCTTTAATGATATCTATAGATTAGAAAAAGAAAACGCAATTTTTTGAGAGGGATTGACATGATTACTAGCTCTCTTTTACTTCTTTTCATTTATAGAGAAAGACTAGAGTTTCTTTCAAGATTAATTAAGTTTAAAGTCTTCGTGATAATTAATGTCTAACTCTAATTATAATTATAATTTTATATTAATAAAATTAAATATCTAATATTTTATTTTTAAAGTTTCTTAAAATTTATAATTAAGTCTAAATTAATTAAATTAAATTTTCTCTCTTTAATTACTCTTAATATGTAACCTATTAGGTTCCTAATAACTTAGCAATTCATAATTAGAATTACATAAATTAGAACTCCTTTTTATTCATTTTCAATTTTAAAATTAAATAATTTATAATTATAAATAAAGATTGACGTATAATAACATTTTATAACCACTTAAATAATAATAATATGAAAGTAGTTTGACTTAAACTCCTCGTGCATACTTATAACATGTAATTCAATCCCTGTGTCATCGAATGTTTGAACATATAGTAGGAAATTAGTATATATTCTATTTAAATCCATTGATATTTATTCTTGCTAATTATTAACTAATTTGTAAATAATATTTGATAATAATATTTTGAAATCTTAACTTACTCTAGGCAGAGAATTCCTGAAGTCATTACTAACCAAGAATAGTAAAACATTCTCTTTAATTATTTTAGAATTATGAATCCTTTATTAACTTATTCGACTATTTCTATACAGTCTATACTATATCAAAGTATTAAAAACTTTTGCTACTTTAAACAGAATAGGTCATAAGTAACATCAACACATAACATTTCCTATATGAGATATTTAACCCTAAGTCTAAGACTCAATTATAAAACCATCATAATGATGTCATTGACAGACACATAGGACATGTTATATTTGGATCCTCATGATCAAACCAATTTAATAAACTTATTCTTCAATAAGCACTCACACATTTGTTTAAGATCTCCATACTTTAACTTATAGGATCGTATTAAAGTAATATGTGTGCTAGTTTTAGTGTTCTATCAATATCATATCTTGGTGAAACTATAACTAAGAATAATTTAGAAATAATACATAAATGCAAATTCAATCTTATAATTATGATCTTATTATAATTTTATTTGCATAATAATTATATCGATATATTTATCTATAATTTTAGGCATTAGATATGATTACTAAAATATATAAAAAATAAGGAATGCCTTTATTTAATTAATTAATAATGTCATACATTGTAACCAATTAATTAGTTACAAGGGAATAAAATAATAATATCCCCTTGAACTAAAGAAAACTACCTAATGTATCTAATACCATATCCGTCCATATATCGATTACGTCTTTTTTGATATAGTGACATAGTGAGAAGATTTACAAGATTCTTTTTAGTGGTTACTTGCTTTAATGTAATGTCCCACTCCTTTATCTCTCTAATATGGTGAAACTTCCTAAGTGCATTCTTAAACCATTCATAAGATCTTGGTTTCTTTGCTTATGCAATAGGTTCGTTGTTTTTATATTATAATACTATCAACTTAACAAAGCTAGGAGCCACTCTAAGTTTAATGGTGAACTTTTTAATCTAGATAGTCTCCTTGATCGCTTCTGACACTAAGCGTATACTACCTCAGTTGTAGAATCATTAATGGTTAGTTATTTACAAATTTTTCCAACTTACTACGCCACCCTTAGGGTAAAAATGTATCTTAACTATGATTTACAATCATCATGATTGGACTAAAAGCTCCTATCTGGATACCCCTTATCTCTTAGTTTAGCTCCTTTAGGGGCCAAAATTTGTTTTAGTTTTTTGCAAGTACTTTAAGATGTTTTCCATAGCCATTTAATAACCATCTCTAGGATTAATTTGAAATAAATTTATTATGCTCAAAACATAAGAAACATTTAGTCTTATATATAAAATTACATTTATGATTGATCCAATAGCCAAAGTATATAGAACACAATTTGTTTTATCTTTCTCTTCCAGATTGTCTAGATACTTACTCTTCGAGAGAGAAACCCGTGTGATTCTCCACAGTAAACCTTTTAGCACTTTGTCTATATGTATGGACTGACTAAACCAATCATCATCTTTAATTTATCTCTGTTTATCTTTATTTCCAAATTAGAGGTTGTTTCTCCCATATCCTATATTCTTTAAGGAGAATTTCTTAGATGACCAATTCTTTACAAAATAGTGATATGATATATTGTTTCCAATTAGTAATATATCATCCACTTATAGCATTGAAAATATGAATGCACTTCCACTAACCTTATTATGAACATAAGGTTCATCCATATTTTTTTATAAAATTGAACTCTTTGATTGTCTCACCAAAATAGATGTTCTAACTTTCTGACACTTTCTTAAGTTTATAAATGGACTTTTGTAACTAGTTTACTTGATTGTGAAACCTCTTAGATTCAAAACATTTAAGATATGCCATATACACATCCTTAAGAAAATTTCTATTAAGAAATATTGTTTTGACATCCGTTTGTTAGATTTCATAATCATGGTATGCAATTATAGCTAAAAAGATCTTTATTGACTTAAGCATTGATACTAGCAAAAAGGTTTTGTTAAAATTAATACCTTATTTTTATTTTTAACCTTTATCCACTAGCCTTACTTTGTATATGTGTGTGTTACCATCCATATTGATTTTTCTCTTAAAATATCTCTTTACATCTAATTGGAACAATCTTATTAAGTACATCCACCAAAGTCTACATTTGGTTAGTGTACATTGATTCTATTTCATATCGCATGGCTTCATATAATTTTAAATAATCAATTTTAGACATTTCTTACTTAAAATTAGTAGGTTCTCATTTATAGGCAATACATTGTCTTTTCTCTATTTAATTTGTAGATCAAATATCATCAGGGGATAACATATACTAATAACGTGTTGCAGAATATATGCCTCTTGAACCCTTAGTTGTACATGATACATATTAACTTGAGTTTCATGTTTAATATAAATATCATTTATGATTCTTAAACTTCTATAAGTTATACATCAATCTCACTATTTTCCTTAAAAACATACTCTTTCTAGTAATGTATCATATATTAAGATAAATACCTTTTTCTCAAGAGGATGGCAAAATTAATATCCAGCACTCTCTTTTATATTTCCATAAATTTGTATTTATCTAACGTAGCTTAAAGCTTACTAGATATTACATACTTTATATAAGCATCATATCCCTAAATATTTACGTATGACAAGTTTGGTTTACTACCAATCTATATCTCATATAAATTCTTTTCAATCAATTTGGATGGAACTCTAGTCAGAAGGTAAGAAATAGTTTCAAAGGCATATTCTTAAAGGGAAAGAAAAAGATCTACATGACCTATCATCGAACATACCATATATAATAGAGTACAGTTTCTCCTCTCAAACACTTTATTATTTTGTAAAGTTTTAAGTAGAGTCCATTATGAGAGAATCACATGCTCTTTTGATTAACAAAAAAAAAACCACGGTCTAAGTACTCACCACCTCGATCAGATCTAAGTATCTTAACAATCTTACCATTTTGTTTCTCAACCTTAAGTCTAGATTCTTTAGATCTTTCAATTCATTCAAACTTTTGTATCATTAAATCCACATAACCACATCTAGAATGATCATTTATTAATGTAATCAAATATAAGTATCAACCTTTAGCACTAGTAGATTTCTGGCTAAATACATTTGAATGTATAAGCTCTAGTAACTCACTAACACATTCTCTATTTCTTCTGAAGGATAGTTTATGCATCTTATCCAACAAAAAAGATTCACAAATTTCATATGATTTATAATTAAAAGGTCCAAATATCCTTTTTAATGAAAATTTGTGATTCTAGTTACATTTATATGACAAAACTTATAATTCGATAAGGATTTTAGTCACTTGATTTTGTTTTCTTATTTTTTATGTTAAGGATCGACCTTTCTAAGTCTAATTCATACAAACTATTTGTAAGTAATCTAGATCTATAGTAAACATCACCTTTATAAAAAGTACTACTTTTATTCTTAATAATAAAGAAAAATCTATTTAAATCTAAATGAGAAATATAAATATTTTTGTTTATAATAACTGGAATATAATAACAATTATCAAGTTCTAGTATAAGGCTAAAAGGTAAGCTAAACTACAAATTCTTACAGTTAATGTAGCAATCCTTCCTTAATTTCTAACTTATGTTCACTTCAACTTTCCTTAATAATTTACTCCTAGTTAACAATTGCTCGCTATTATAAATATGATAAATACAATCTTTATCTAATGACCAGGACTATGGAACAAAAGTAAAAGGATTGATTTTAATCATAAATGTATTTAAAGATGAAGCTTCTTTAAGCTTTTTGTCCATCATGCTAGCAAGATAAGCTTTAAGCTCCTCTTTCAGTTTCCATTTACTCCATAATGGAAACATGTGCCCTCATTGTTCTTCTTTTAGATACTACCACTTAATTTTCCTATTTTAGTAAAAGCTTTCTATTTTTTGTTCATATTCTACTTATAATGCTTTTCTTGCTCCAAGAAAAATCTATTTAAAAACAAATTTAATTTTCTTCTTAAGGCATCCCTTTTTAGTCTTAAGCATATTCAATAGTTTAGGAAATAACACATTATTTAGTTCATGTGAAAATTTATAATGAACTATGCATCGCTTGACGTAAGAGGTTGAAGCACAAATTAATGATTAACTCTTAGTCTATAGCAAAACTCAATTGGTTTATTTTTTAATATATCTAATCATCTTCAGCAAATGTAACTTTATTTTAGATCATTCTATCATCTTGCATTGATATAATTCTTTAGGGGCCATATACCCCTCCACCCTAATTTGTACACCAAAAAACCATTTAAGCTATAAAATTAAAGTAGGAGCATCTATGTTTTCATTTTGTGTCTGAAGCTCAGGAGATAGAGTAACCAACATCACATCTATAGCTTACTTAACATCATCAATATGACATTGATATCTCTCCTGGTATTCATCAATTGCATTAACATCAAGCTCTAATAGAAATTTAGTTTC
The DNA here is from genome assembly GCA_026874005.2 of Erythroxylum coriaceum. Taxonomy (NCBI): domain Eukaryota; kingdom Viridiplantae; phylum Streptophyta; class Magnoliopsida; order Malpighiales; family Erythroxylaceae; genus Erythroxylum; species Erythroxylum coriaceum. Next base: position 1,022,949 of record JANQAP020000083.1, read on the forward strand.
CAGAGCATACAACTTCTTTTCTTACTTGAGAGCAATTCTTAAGTTACAAATTTAGTCCAAAAATTATGTCTAATAAGCTTGTTAGCATTCATGATGCTCTTTAGGAATAAATTACTACTAATTTTATCTAATATCCATAAAGATATAAAAGGAGGAGTATTAGTATATGCCACAAAATCAAATAAAATAAGGAATTTAATAAATATTTAGTTAGTCCTATAATTTTACTCAAGATAATATCTCTCATTATCGTTCTAAAAATTTTACTTTAATCTCTCAAGTGGACTAAGATCCCACCCAAACTTACTTAAGTTTTCTCTATAAACTAACTAAACTTAAGTTACATAGATAACATCCTTATTAATCACATCTTATATGACTCATAAATATATTGTATGACAACTACTATTAAAGCACATCTTATACTCTTTTAATCATGTCTCTAAATTCATATGATCATGAGTTGCTCATTTAATAAAAATTAAAGGCATAAAAACAAGAATAATATAGGGATAGCAATGTTTGTCACCATGCATGCTAGTCAATTTTCATGAGGTACATGCAAATGTTAGGCGTTGATTGGCATATGTTATGTAAGCACTAGAAATGTTAGTTTCTCCTTTTTTATTGAAACACATCTCATCATTTTTAGAATTAGGGTTCACATTTTTTAGCTATGATCACCTCCATCTCCTACTCCTGCCTACTTTTGTCACTAATGTCGATCATTTTTTTGCATCTTACACTTCTCAATTATCATCTTCATCTTTACTAATGTTGCTCTATTAATAGTAAAACAAGTTTGGGTGTTTTTGATGTTGGCATTGGTGACTCCATTACTCCTAGTGATGGTAGTAAATCCATCAGCAACATATATCACCATTGTGATGAGTCCTAAATGACATTGGTCAATAACATCATTCATGGCGTTAGAAAAATGGTTCAAGCATCACTTGAAACCTGAAGAAAATATTTTAGCAACCCTAGTCTTTTATCAGACAATCACTAACTAAGGGTTATACATCAAGTTTTCCAAAAAAAACAATCAACATTAAAGACATTCTTCAATTGAATTTTCAAAGACTAAAACTCTAGGGCATATGATTGAGTTTCCTATAAATAGAAAATAAAACTCAAATTTTCTGAAAACTAAAAACCAATAGTGATATACATCTACATGTTTCTATCCTTAATCTTTTTATCAAGTCTATAACAAATAAATAATATAATGAAGTTAAACAATTAAAAAAGGCTCTTAACTGGGATTAAATCATTGACCAATGAAACAATTTTCATAGTTTTCCAACAAATCTCTTGAAATATGAATCATAAAATAAAGTAGTTAAAGGCAAATGGCACCCTTTAAAATTTTTTCTTTTTTTATGAAACCATCAACCACAACTTTTTTCAAATATCTAACATCTAATGGTATTCATATATTAGAGAAAAGAGAACTCAACCTTTTTAGAGGTATTGAGAGGGATGCTAAATCGTTCCCTTTTATAGAGAAAGATTAGGGTCTTTTCAAGCTTAATTAAAATTGAACTTTCAATTGTAATTAAGTCTAACTATAATTATAATTATAATTTATTCTTAATGAAATTAGATATCTAATGTTTGTCCTCTAAATTATTTTAAGTTTCATAATTATGTCTAACTTAATTAAGCAAAAAATTCTCTGTTTTATTGCTCCTTATGTCTAACCTAATACGTTGATGATGATATAAATTATATTTATAATTCATAATTAGAACTAAATAAATTAAAACTTCTTCTAATTAATATTTAATTATTCAATTAAATAATTTATAATTACAAACTAAAATTTACATTTAGCAACATATCATGACCATCTTAAATATTAGGAATATCAAAGAGGTTTGACTTAACCTCTCCATATATGGTTATAATATATAATTCATTCCTTTCGTCATCTAACATTCCAATAAGATATAGAGTATGAAATTTTTATATACTCCATTTAAGTTCAGTCGAGTTTGTTTTTGCTAATTGGTAACCTATTTATAATTGATATTTGGAAATAAACTGTTTAATCTCAATTTACTCTGGCTATAAAATTCATTAAATCATTACCAATCAAGAATAGTAAAACAATCTCCATAATTACTTTAGAGTGATAAATTTTTTTATTGAATTTTATATTATATTTAAGTACTACCGATTAAGTTACTCTAGATAGAATATATTATAAATATTATTAAACCATAACAATTATTATATGAAATACTTTGTTAATATCAAGTCTAAGAATTAATTATATAATTATCATAATAAAGATATCTACAGACACAAAATAATATTTTATTTAGGATGCTTATGATTGGGCAAGTTTAATGAACTTATTATGTAATAAGCACCTAAATATTTGTTTATCTTCATACTTTAATTTATGAAATCAATTAATTTCTTCATAAAAAGATAAATATAGTGTATACTAATTTTACATTTTTATTAATATTCTATCTTGAAACTATAGTTAGGAACTATTTAATAATATATACATATAAATTGAATATTATAATCATGATTTTATTATAATTTTAATTGTATAATAATTATTCTAGGAATTTTATTTTTAATATTAAGCATTAAATATAATTAACAAACATATAAAGATAAATAATGATTTTATTGAACAAATTTATAATATCATACATTAATTACATCTAAACTTTTATTCATAAACTAATATTTTCACACGCTAAATATACTATTTCCTCTTTGCATGTCTGAGCCCTAGATCTTGTAATAAGCTCTTATAGTGTGATACAGCAATTGATTAGCCATATCCATCACTTTTACCAAGTTGATCAATTATAGCACTACAAGAAAAATGAAGTTTAGTGATGGAAATTACCATCAAAAAACCTACACGTTCCGTCAATAAGCTAAGTTATTGATGGAATTTACCAACAGAATAAGGCGTCGGAGAAACAACTGTAGGAATAATTTGTGAAAAATCACAAAATATTCGTCGCAAATTTACCGATGGACATTTTGTGTTACCATCGGTGAATATACCGACGATTATTGTTTCGATTGGTAAAGTTACTGACGGACAAGATTTGTCTGTGGGTAATTTACCAAAGGAAGTGGTTATTCCGTCAGTAGGTTAATGACAACATTACCGATGGTTATTAGTTATCTGTCAGTAAATCGAATAGATTTTACCGACAAACTTTGTTTTTCCGTCGGTAAATTTACTAAAACTGCTTTTTTATTTTCCTGCATTTAAATTTATTTGATGATCTTATGGTTTATGCATAATTTATACAGTTATAAGTTATCTGTTGATAATATTTTGATTTGTTTCTATATTTAATTTGTTAAAACAGAAAGTTAATTGAAGATATAAAGTAAAAATTATCTTAATTGTTAATAAAAAATTATTTTGTTCATAATAAGTATTTATAATTCATACGAAATGACTAGAAGTACGCTATTCATTAGGTGACCACAGATGCTCTGATTGCTACGACAAGGTGCTACCCCTCCCCTTCAACTCATCCACCTCATTACGGAACTAAGCTATGTACTCCATCAATTGTTACAACTGAGTTGCCAATGTCTGTACTATACTCCGAAGTTCATGGACTTCATTGGATATGAACCGCCGACTAGATGCCATTGTACTGGATGTGGAGTTATACGAATAACATGTGTTCGCAAATGAACCTAAGCTGAATATCCTTTTATGACGGTCCCTACCATCTACTGCATGAAAATAGGTTTAACTTTCATCAACATCTTCAGACTACTGAGACTGTCGTTGAATGCTTTCTTGTATTTGGTCTTATCAAAAGGCAATGTTTATGTTAGTAAATGATAATTATTAAGTGTTAATATTAAAGCATAAATTTCACATACATTTAGTTCTCTACATAGGGTGTTGACGAAGGTCACACCGTCATGTTTCTTAGTGTGAGTGTGCAAAAAGAGTTGACGAGGTCTAGACTTTGTGCCCATAGACTTTTCCTGCATCAAAATAAAATGTTATAAGTGAACTACATCTTATAAAAATTTTGGTAGAATTTCCTCTATTTTTATGATATTTATCCCTTATTGAATAAAGAAAGTAACTCAACAACACAGCCATATAAGGCACCAGATATTTATAACATTATCATTCTCCATAATACACATATTTTTATTCCAAAATTTACGCATCAAATTAAATTGAAATACACCAAAGTAAAAAAAATCAGAATATAAATGTAAAGTTTAGATACTTACAAGTCTCTTTGCATGCTCGTGGTGGGTAATAGATCCTCCAGTATGTACTGGAAGACTCTCTCCCCCTGGTCCTCCATATCTATTGGTAGAATTACTCTCTAAAATAGACATTGCCTTGGTTGATGTCCAATACTGCTGCCAACGACTCCATATTTTTTCAGAAATATAAGGCGGTCATACACCAGTCTTGTGTATTGCACCTACAAATTCTCGATAACATGTATGTGCTCGTCTTTCCCATACTTTATAAATGGCCGTGTCAACTTTAGAATCCCAAAAAAATTCTTTCTGAAATAAAAGGAAAAACATACGAGAAGTGCTTGTAATGTAATAATATTTATCTAATTAATGTATAAAAATCAACTAAAAATAAAAAAGTATATTTTTTTACCTCAAAGTCTTGATAGTAAAATCCTTTGTCGTCTAATAGATATTCTTCCGTATATAACCCTCAAGGTCAATCTTCTCCTTGGATTTGGATGTCATATTTCTTGGGCACAGTCCAGACAAAATCAACCTAATATAAAAACAATTAATTTTATACCATTTTTTAAATTTAAACCTATAACTTAATTATATACATATGGTGTTTCATGTATTTTCACTTAAAGATTGTTGACAATTGTGATGTAAGTTCTTCCATCAGCTTCCTTAGCTCTAGGCTGGAGGTCGCCTCCTTCATCTTTATCATTTACCCTTGATATCTCTGTCGGTATAGGCATGGTGGGTGGTGTAGTAGTAAGTACCGAAGGTGATACCTCATCTACAAGTGTAGTAGCTAGAGGTACAACATCTGGTTCAGTTGCATCTGCAGAATATGATGCTTCACCTAGACAGTAACTGGCTCCAAATCATGGTCTGAACCTTGGTCGCATCATATCTTGTTTTCTCTTTGGTGATATATTTCAACCTAAAATTCATATTTGATTGATTTTTCCAGAAATATAACAATTTCTATTCAATATTTCACACAATATATTAAAAAGGAAATAATTGATTTGTTGAATATAATATTCTATTACAAACACAAATTAATCGCTATCAGCACTTAATTATAAATTAAAATCATCATCTTCTTCTTTTTCTGAAGAATTAGAATCAAACTTAGGCTCCTCTTCAAATCTCTCGCCCTTCTCATCTTCTCCAGATGAAATTTCAACATATTCATTATTTGGATCGTTCAAAGGTTCATTCTCGTCATACGTAACAGATGCATTTATTTCATAAACATCTTCCTAAAACGCTTCACTTTCAATTCTCCATTTTTCTTTTCTATGTGATTAAAAAACACCTCTAGGTTTAACTTTGCAAATGGCCAACCAATCTGACTTATCTCGTCGTAAGCTAGGAAAAGGGACACAATACATCTGGATCGCTTGCATTGCCAACAAGAAAGGTTCAAATTGTCTAAATCTTCTTCGCTTGTTGATTTCACACTTCACTTTATTCGCAATGCAGGGTACTCAATTTCAAATATCTCAATAATTTTACCATAGTAATCTATCAATTCTCCCTGTATGCAAACTCCACTATTTATTGTTGCCATGTTATGACCATGATATTCTGTATGATATTTGTATCCATTAATGAAATACATCGGATAAGATTTAACAGTTCGTAAAGGTCCCTTCGCAAGATCACATATGAACTTGTTCTCTATTAGATTTTCTAAGGCTTACATAAAAGAAATTATCATATTAAACAATATAATATCATTTGAACACTTTAATCTTATAATTTAATAATTTAAATAATTGTAAGTGAAAACTTACATATTTCTCAAACCATCGAGGAAAGTGTCTTCCAACTTCTTTATTGATATCATCCTGTGTTTTTTTGGGCATTAACTCGCGTAACCATTCCTCGTATAATCTAAAAATATTATTATGTATTTCAGTTATCAATAACATCAAATTTCAAAACCCAAATAATCAATTTCAACTTACTGCACAAAAGGTTGAACCTTTTGATAGTTCAAAAAAATGTAACCATAGGCAGCCTCAATTTCTTCCTCTGTTATCATTCTTCTTATTGAACGTCCATATGTTCGTCTAGGATATGCGAAAATGGATAAGTTACCATTAGCATCACTAGTTCCTCCCCTATCGTCATTACAAAGAAATTTTCTTTCTCTTATGTGAACATATGGCTCAAAATAATGTGAACAAAATGTACTAGCTTCCTCTACCAAATAAGCATTAGATATCGAACATTCAACTCTAGCCTTGTTTTTGACATTTTTCTTCAAGTGATACAAATAACTACAATAGCAAATAGGGTTATTACAATTTAGTTATTAAAACATGTTATTACTACAATTACAATCATTTTTGTTAAATTAACTCTCAAACGAATACATCCATCGATATTAAACTAGACCGGTAAGTTTAGCCTCATGTGTTAAATGAACAGGTAGATGCTCCATACAGTCAAAGAAACTTGGAGGAAAAATCCTTTCTAATTTACACAAAATTACTAGAATATTCCTTTTTAGTTTTGAATTTTAGCCAACTTAATTTCAGATGATGTTAAGCTTTTGAAAAACAAACTTAATTCTGTTATAACTTCTCAAACCTTATTTGGTAGCAACTCCCAAAATACAATTGGAATTAGCCTTTACATAAACATATGACAATTATAAATTTTCATCCTAAATAATTTGTACTTCCTCGTGTCCATACACCTTGCTAAAACATAACCATCGGGAAACTTTAGACTTTTCAATCATTTATAGAAATTTTCCTTTTGTTTTGTGTCCAAAGTGTAATATGCTTTCGGATATTTACTAATGCGAAGATCTTTATGTAACTAATTCCTTCTATAAAAAAGTTTCAAATCAGCTTATAATTTTGCATTGTCTTTTGTCCTCCCTTCAATGTTCATTATTGTATTAACAAATTGTCAAAAATATTTTTTCAATATGCATCACATCTAGATTATGTCGTATTAAATTAGTTTTCCAATATGGTAAATCTCAAAAGATACTTTGTTTTCTCTAACCAAAGTTTTTACTAATGTTTGTATTAACTTCATCAGCTTCAAATTATGTAACTTTCAGCAACCCTAATTCATCAATCTCCTATAATACCTCTTCACCAGCTTTATGAGGGAGAGGAGGTGTTTGTAGCATCTTGTTCTTAATGAACTTTTTTTTATTGCATCTAAATGAATGATTTGGAGGAAGAAATTTTCTGTTGTTGTCAAACCAACATATTTTGCCCCCGTTTGGAAGATAAAATGCATTAAAATCATTACCATAATAAAAACAAGTCAATTTTTCTGCTGTGCTCCATCCAAACAACATAGCATATGCCAAAAAATCACTAATGGTCCATATCAAAGTTGCCCTGAACTCAAAATTTTGTTTCAGAGACACATCATATGTCTCAACACCATATTTCCAAAGATGCTGCAATTCAGATATCAATGGTTGTAAAAATACATCAATTTCATACTTTGGATTTGTAAGTCCTAGCACAATCACTGTCAAGAACATATATGCCTCTTTTATACACATCCATAGAGGCAAATTATAAGGAGTAATTATGATTGGCCATGATGAATATTGCTGGTCGGATTGACCAAAAGGTTGGAATCTATCTGTCGACAATCCCAGCCTAACATTTCAGCTTTCAACGGCAAACTTATAATGGGTGTTATTGAAATGTTTCCATGCCAGTGCATCTGATGGATGACTCATTATTCCATCTTCCTATTCGTGTTCGTTATGCCATCTCATATGAGATGCAGTAACATCAGAAGCATATAGTCTTTGAAGTCTCAGAGTTAACGGGAAATAATACATCTGCTTTTAGGGTATTAATTTCTATTTCATAGAACGCTTTCTAGGCTTGAACCTAGATTGACCATAAAATTTGCACTCTTATAATTCCACATCATCTCCTCACTACAACATACATATCAATTTGCAACAATCAATATTTTTAACAGGCAAACTAAGACCCCTAATAAGTTTCTTCATATTATAAAAGTTATCAACCATTGTATGATCATGAGGTAATGATTCATTATACCATCTAAGAATTTTATGAAAATTATGATAAAAAATATGCCCTTCAAACTTTATGTTTAATATTCGAGCAATTGAAGACAATTGAGTTGTTGTCTCACAATTTGGCCATAATTTTTATTCAGCTAAGTGTAGTAAGTCAAAAAATTGTTTTGTATGTGGGTTTAGTTTTTCTTCAAGATTTTCTATATTTTCCTGAAAGGTATACAGGCTGCATCATAAACTATTTGCATGTAAGGATTTTCATTTGTATCCACATTATTTGTTGTAAATCTAATGCCCCTTCAAACTCATTTACATTCATTAACGAGTGTACTTCATTACCCCTTTAGGTGCTGCAAATCAACAGACCCCCATATCGTGTCCACTCAAAATAATTTGGGACAAACCCTTTTCTCAGCAAATGCCTCATCAATAGGAAGGAAACGAATGTGTTTGCACTTTTTACATGGACATCTGATCTTTAGGTCATCTATATATGTAGGTTGAGAACATGCATAATGAATAAAAGCAACATCCCTTATAGTACGTGGCATTGTTTACACCTGTGAATTAAGAAAGCAAGCTCTTGCTGTGACTCTTAGGCTTGTGGAAATTTTCACCAATAAGCGTTATAGGAGTTGCATCACAGGTTTCCATCCTATATACCGTCTTAGGGTTTTTTATGCAAACAACTGTCTTGTCTATAAAATGTATGAATTTCTTATGTTAATACTAAGTTTGCATAATCAAATCGAAGTTGAAGTATTAATCAATTTAATTAATCACCTACAATTGATTTCAAAACTATGGTACATGGCATTGTTTACACCTGTGAATCAAGAAAGAAAGTTTTAACTTTGACTTCTAGGCTTGTGAAATTTTTCACCGATAAGCCTCATGGGAGTTGCATTACGGATTTCTAGCCCATATACCATCCTAGGGGTTTATTATGCCTCAAATCATCCATAAGATCTCAAACTCAATCCACATACAGTAAATGCTTCTGTAATGTAATCATACATCTACTCATCAATGATTCAAACATAACTCAAACATAAATAGTTTGACTATTAAAGAAGAACATAAAAACTCCTTAATGATTATATGAATATTCTAAACAACAACACAAAATCAAGACCTCCTTTACATTCACACAAAACTCAAATGTATCTAATTAATGTATTATTAAAGCAACACATATAGTAGATATTAGTTATACGACTTACCTGGATAGACGGATAACTATAGACTACAAAGAAGAAGGATGAGCGACGCTCTTCAACACAAAATAGGGCCTGTGAAAAAAATTATTTCGTATTAGTTAGCTAGTGGGAATGCACCGCTATTTGAAAAGGGCTATAACTGGCATAAAAATTTGCTTCATCTTCAAAAGTATGCAAGATAAAACAATGTTTGTTCTCAATTTGTTTTAATTTTTAAATTGAATAAAAACACCTATTATTTCTCTAATTTTCATAACTTATGAAAATTATAAAATTTTGCTTTTGCTTTTTGTCATAATTTAATTTATTATCGACTAAAATATATCATTTAATTATTTAATATTAATTTTTGATAAAACTTATGGTTAATATAATTTTATTATTTAAAAATATTGTATAAATATTTATTAAAGATACTTAAAAATTTAAAATATCTTAAATAATTTAAAATTAAATATTAAAATATATATTAACAAATAAACATTCATTTATAAATCAATTTTAACTTATTTAAATATTTATCTTCATAAAATATAATAAAATTTCTAATATTTATTAGTAAATATTATATAATAAATTTTAATTAATTATATCCAATATTTAATTATTATCAATAATAAAAGTATAAATGTTGAGTTATTAACATTAAAAATTAAACACAATTTTATTTTATTTTAAAAACAAAAACTATATATATATATATATATATATTTAAACCAATCAGCAATTTCAATTTAATTTAAAACCAAACCAAATTACATATCTTTTATCAAATTCAATTTATTTTGTGGTTCAAATTTACAATACTCGTAACTCATGCTTGTCCATTTCATTTTTTAGGAGAAGGCTAAAACACAATGTTCAACCTAGCCAAATCAAGATTTTAATACCTATCTTCTAATATGAGTGGAAGCACCTGCCATTGCATCACAACATTTAACACTTATAGTTTCTGTAAAATTTTTGTTTCATCTAGAAAAAGGACTTGGTGTAAACCATCTAATCTGAGACAAGCTCTAATTATGTTCATGTAATAATCTGTATTACTTTGTCTAGATGGCCAATTACGTAATAATAATAAAGACTGTACTCCATATTAATCCAAAAGAAAATCTATAGCACCTAAAGATGATGTGCTGAAACAATTTACTTCATCCTAACCTAGAAAAAAGATGTTTCCTTTCTCATCAAAACAACCGTATGTTTATTTAGCAAATAACGAACAATGCAATTCAACATAATCAACAAATTCCAGAGAAAAATGTGAATAATTTAATTTTAGCATTAATTAAAACATAACCAAATCCATATTTAAAAATCTCTAATAAAGAAGTTTGAAAGGTATCGAACAAACTTCATTCGAAATGGAATTCACATTTCAAAAGCATAACTAACTCCACATTTATAAATGGACTTCATTCGAAATGAAGACTGAAAGGTATCTAATAAAGAAGTTTAACAATTTCACTATCAACATTTACACAACCAACTCCACATTTACATAACCAAATTAACGACATCGTAATCAACCTATACATTTACAGGACTACGAAGGCAAGGTGTGGTGCACGAGAGACGATTATATAGTACTTGAAACAGGTGCGACAATGGCGACAAGGATGAGCGGCGACAAGGTGTGGTGGCACGACGCTCAGTGGCCTTTGGTTGCAACAGAGATGACGACGCTGGCTAGCCGAGGACGGTGGCATGCTGAGGACGCACGACAGCACGACGATGACACATGGTGGGATGACGAGAGCTGTGGTCAGATGGCGACGACAGAAGAGAGAAAAAAAGGGGTTGCGATGGATGAGGGGAAATGGGGGGGAAGGAAGCTGCGGCAGATTTATGTTAAACGAAAAGGATGTCATTTCATGTTAAACTAAACGATGTTGTTTTCATTTTTTTAAATGCTTAACTAAAAGCAAACGACAACGTTTATGACTAAAATTTACCAACAGAATTTACCAACAGATTTTCCATCGATAACTCTAAAATTATTTACTCCACCAAGCATTCTCGCTTTCTTTACCAACGAACATTTCTTATCGTCGTTATATTCCGTCGAAAAAATTTTCAGGATTATTTTCCTCCATATTTACCGACGAATATTTTTTATCACAAATCAAAATTTTTCCCAAGTATTGTACTGACAAAACATGATTTTTTGTTGTAATTTTCAACAGTTCAGTTTCTATCGGTAATTTTACATCGCTAATAACTATTTTTTTGTAGTGTAGAAAATGTCACACTAAATTGGGTTTGGAATTAATAGACCTAGTAAAATAGTTCCATACAAATATAACAATTTATTCTTATTATGTGAATATCAAAAATAAATGAAAGTACTAAAATATAAATATATATTGATCCTCTCCCTTAGGCATGACAGGTACGTCAAATTTTGAGATTTGCCATGAGGAAGGAAATGGGATTATCTATGAAGTGGAGAGGCATCAAGGGATTCAAAAAAAAAATCTCATGCTCGAGGAGGACTAAGGGATACGGAGAAGAGGGCAGTGGAGGTAGCAGGGCATATGCAGGGGTTGGGTAAACATGTTGAGATGGCTTCAATGTTGGAGTTGATTTCTGATGAGATTCCTTACAGTAAAGTCGTGAATACGAAGGATAGAGGCAGCAAAAAGGGTTCGACTCAGTGTAGTCCTTCTATGCCCTCTAAGGTTGGAGATGACATACAGGATGGTATAGCTAATAATCAGGACAATCCTAATTCTGAAGTCTTGGTTCCAGCAGATAAACTGGTTCCATCAAACATAGGAGGTAGGGAATTAGACTCAGAATTTGAAGACGATGACCATTCTCCTCCGCTTATAGTCATTGTTACTAAGGGTAAAGGTCAGAAAAAGGGTAAGAAAAAGAAACATAAGGGGGTTATCTCCCCTGAGTGTTTGTTCTAAAGAATTCCTTAGATGTCGTTGTTAGTGTAGAATACAAGTGTAACACCCCACTCCCGCAAAACCCGAACCCGATATCGACAGTGATACCCGGATCCGTGCCCCACGAGGGTGGCGTGTCACATCACTAACAAAACTCAGTACATTTTTCTTTTATAAACTCTTTCAAAACACTTTACACTTATCAATTATGTGTGTCCACTTTTTCTTTTTAAAAACACTTTGTCTATTAAACAGAAAGCAGAACATATTACAAACACAATGGAAAAATCACAAACACTTTTTATTTCACAATACAACTTTTCAGTACAAATTTCTCAAAATTAATTGTAATTCTTAATTACAAATCAGTACAATGATTTACAGAAAAGACAACCAAATCACTAGAAATAATGCAGACGCGAACTGATCCCGACTTCTTCTTTTCTTTTCTCTCTCCTGTGGAATAGACATACTCCCGTCTCCTAACGGGGTATTCTTCTGAGTCCTGAAAAATATTTGCAAATTGGGGTGAGTTTTGC
>JANQAP020000083.1:1049416-1061057 GCA_026874005.2 Erythroxylum coriaceum
TGTACAAGCTATTCAGAAAACACAAGCAATACAATACAATTCTACATTGATTACCTTCTTCTTCTTCTATTCTTTCAGTTTCTTTCAAAACTTAATGGTAAAGATAGCCCCTATTAAACCTATTCAATACCCACAAATTGTAAACTCCATCTTTGATTCGTCTTTAACTTCCATATCACACCAATTATATGCATGCACTTACATCATTCCCACCCCTGAACCGTAGACAACTGCAAAAGCAACAACAGCAACTCCAGCACAGTAGCTTGACGAGCAAAATGCTAGCATTTCATCTAAAGACAAAAAGAACCATCTTAGAAAGCTTTTCTTTTTACCCATGGGTTTTGACAAAAGATAAATAAACGATGGTAAGAAAATAGATACACAACTGTGCTGGTTTTGGATTTTGGGGAAAGTATAGATTGTGTACATTGAATAATTTCTAAACATGAGATGATTGTATTAGCTCTTACAATAATTCTTTCATTAGTGGTAACAGTTACCGAAAGACTTGGTCTTCATCACTAGCAGGCGTTGAGCATAACCTTGTGTTTGTAAAAAACCGTCATGAGCTACATGAAATTTTAGTATGCGTAAACCCACTTGCTTTACTAAGTTTAAAAAGACTCCATGAAGTGGTAGACAATTTTAGAAAGTCAACATCTTCGCCTTGAATCGTCTTCAAAAGTATTCTCGAAATTTGGATTTGAGATATAGCTACGGAGAATACAACTGTTCACAGTTTAGACACCACAAAGCATAAAGAGGACGTTCTGCATGTGTATTTTTGGCTGAACAAAAATGAAATTGTGGCTACTGAATGTAGAGCGAGGAAAGGAGATTATTTAAATTTTGATGTCTAAAATTGAAACCTCTTTTTCGCTTAAACTTTGTTTTACAAATCAATCTTCTTCACAATCCTTTATTTTTTCAATTTTAGAAATCAAAATTTAAACAACCTCCTTAATTTCCTCTCCCTTCAATCTTTAAATCAACCTATAATTAAGTAGCCACAATTTCATCTTTTTTCCTTAAACGATTACACACATAGAACTTCCCACCTATGTTTTGTGGTGTCCAAACAGTAACAGAATAGTTTATTCTCCGTACCTATATAACGAATCCAATATTTTTAAAGATGATTCAAGACGAAGATGTTGACATTGTAAAATTTAAATGCTCTACCAACTTCATGAAATCTTTCTAAACTTGGTAAAAGCTAATGGGTTTATGCTCACTAAAACTTCATGTAAATCATGGCGGCTTTTTAGAAAAAGAAGATTGTGAAATCAAAAAATCCCACAATCTCAACAGCATGGACTATATAAGTATTGGGTAAACGTGAATGGTTCTTGGCAATAATAAAAGGTCACATTCTACTCCAGTTTCGTTTATTTTTCACCTCTTTTGTGCTTCTAAATTGATTTAACAATGTGTTTTAAGGTTCAGAAATACTCCAAAGAAGAGCGGCAGAATGAATTGGATCATAGAGTCTGGCAAGTCTCATAGGAGAAAGTGTTGTATTGACACATTTGACATGTTAAATTGAACGAGCCACTATTATCATTCAGCTCTAGCTTTGAAGCAAAATGTTCAACTTCTCCTTGTATATCAATGGTAGAAGTTCAAATTGTCATTCTTTAACTTTAATTATTATCGTAATACTGTAATTTCAATCATAATTGTTATTACAAATTGTTGCACTAGCTTTCTCCTTGTCTATTGTCATAATAATCTACAATGATCACAACACAATTCGTAATGGGTAATTTAATATTTTGATGAGTGGTATAAGTTTTATAAGAAAAGACTAGCTGTAAATATATTAAACCTGCTTAAGGATAAAGAAAAGTTAACAAACATAAATTTCTTCAAATTATCATATATAAAGAAAATTTCAAATAAAGAATAAATTACAAAGTGAGACTATTCTCAAAATTATGGAGAAATTCGGATTGCTATTACTAAATTTGGCTGTCACAATATTTCTTTACATGACTCTTGCCTTCCACTTCCTTTAGGTTTAAGAATTTAATTTAATAAATTAAACTCTAAGTTACAAGTTTAGGGCTTATTTGGTTCCACTTCTATTTTTCTATTGTAGATTTTAGGTTTTTGTTTTCTATTTTTGATTTAAAAACAAAAATATGTTTGGTTGATATTTGTAATAATAAAAAATTGAAAACAAAAACTTATTTGATTGAGATTTGTAATAAAAAACTAACAACAAAAACATGTTTAGTTTTATCGTCTTGCTTTTTATTTTGAAATTATACTATTCGATGTTAATATTAAATTTTAATTTAATTATTTTAATATATCAAATTTTATTCTTAAATTAATTAACTCTCATTATGATTAGTTTTTGTAAACTATAAAAATTACATTGTATCATTCTAATTAATAAAGATGTCCATTATACTATAATGCTTTTAAGACATAATTAGTAATATCATTTACAAAAAGAAACATAAATCAATTAGAACTACTATAATAATTCCACATTTGTTTAGCAATTTCATCCACTTTCGAGACATACTTCAAATTTGTCCTAGAGTAATGATATTGATTATACTCTGCTTGAAAACTTGCATCTTCATTTATATTTTTCCTAATTTGCTCTTCATTTTTAACATAACTATCAAATAATTCACACTTTGTCCATATATTCTAATATAATTGTGTATAAAACCATAAGCAATAAAAATGTACTTTTTTTTTCTCTATATCATAACTCGACATAGTTGAAAGTATGAAAAATCTTGCTTTTAGAATGTCAAAACATCTTTCAATAACATTTCTTAATAAAGAATCTTTGTAGTAAATAATTCGTGTAGACCTTGAGGTCTTTTGCTTCCTCTATAATCTCGCAAATGATAACCCGTACCTTAATATGGTGAAAGAAATGCAAGCATATTAGTGTTGGCTAAATAGAACTTACCTAACATATAAAGGACTAATATTAACAAAAAATCTATTTAAATCAATCGTAATTACTATATCTACTTAAAATAATGTATTGCCTTATAAAGGTATAGGAAATTGGTTCGTTGGATTAACTACTATTTCTAAAAGAACTTGAGTGTAGTATCTTCCCATCCAACCATTTCATATGTGAAACACATATCAAATAAGTAACAACACATACTATTTTTGGGTTGGATTAGTTCTTTTACCCCTACATGGTATTTTCTTGTCGATTGGAACAGGTGCATCAATATGTATACCATCTATTGCTCTTATACAATCATATAAAATAAAATTACACTATTAGAATAATTATTAATCATAATTATATAATGAAAATAGTAATTAAATATATGAATGTACCTGAAAATTTGGAATGATTTTGGATTATGTTGGATCTCATAGGTTTATTGGTAAAAGATAGTAGAGTAATGACTCTTTTTGCAAGATAATTAACTTTATATAAGACTTTATGAAAATACTTCGAAATTGTTTAAGTTGAATGTTAAAAGCGTTTTACATTAACTCTAATTGTCTTATTATGACTTATAATCATTAAGAAAATTGCTACTTATTCCTTTACAGTCAATTGACTTGTTAGCTTTAAGCCTCCTAAACTCTTTAACTTGCAAAAGCTCAAAAAGATTGTCTTACTCATTTTTAATTTCTCATAAATCTTTCTAGGATTTCCATTCAAAAGTTATAATATCTAGTCATGACCTAATAAAACAAAAGTTTTGCACGGTTACTTGTGTAAATGAAAATATTCATTCTTTTCCATAGTTAGAGAAATATTAAATACCTTTATCAGATCATCATCCTGATTTGAAATCTGATAAGGAAGTCATATATCTACAATATCAACATTAAATAATTAATAAAAACATTCAGTCAAAAGGTTCGTATCAAATATTCATATGATACATACACCTAAAATGTTTAAACCATGAAAAATCCATAAAAGATTTATATGATTCTCCATTTTACAGAGAGATTCTTATGAAGATGGTAAATGCAAGGAAGCTGTTCATAGTTCTTAACAGCTTCCTTGCATTACCATCTTCATAAAAATCTTTCTGTAAAGTGGAGAATCATATAAATCCTTTATGGATTTTCCATATTGCACAGCCTCAACACCCAATTCATCTAAGCAATTCAAATATTCCATTATGATATTACTTTCTTTATTAACTGATGAAGCTCAAAATCTATTCTCTATAAAGGATGATGTTTGAGCCAATTTTTTTCTCAAGCAAATCATTCTTTCTTTTCAATTATTCACCAATTATATTCAGGACCTCTTCTAAAATGTTGGAGTGCATCTTCTTTGCTTTCTTCTTCTTAGGATATTTCTTTCTATTAAAAGGATAACTTACAACTTGATCTCTTTCTTCATTATACGAGCAATCTTCATCAACATCAATTCTATTTTCCTTTTTAACACTATTCGATGGAGATTTAGTTAATGAATATGCATGTAAACTAGTTACAGTAGTGTGTCCAAAAATACAACATAAGTTTGAAAATTCCTTGCATCCTTTTTTCTTGAATTAGTGAATCATTTTATTCACCTACAATGATGGAAAGGATATATAAGAAAAAATTATGTAATATGATATATTAATAAACAAATATATTTTTACCTTAAATAGATTTTTCCAACATTCATCTATAGCAATAATGAAAGAATTATTGTAAGAGCTAATAAGATTGTCTCATATGACAAATTACTCAATATATAATATCTGTAATCGTAAATTTGTCAATTTTTCTACTTTCCCTAAAATCCAAAACCAACACAATTGTGTATTTATTTTCCTAACCATTGTAACTTATCTATTATTAAAACTCAATTATAAAACAACAAACTTTCCAAGATGAGTTTTTTTCTTTAGATGAAATTTTACCATTTTGCTCTTTGAGCTACTGTATTGGAGTTGTTGTCATTATCGTTGTCGTTGCCTATAGTTCATGGTTGGTGTTACACCATTAAGTCGTAATTGTGGAATAATGCAAGCATTGGTAAACCTTAACTAATGTTTGACACTCAGGATGATGAAACAAGACAAAGACTTGTGAGTAGGCAAATAAAATAGTCATTGTCAATGAGTTGGCATGCATTGGTGCACATTGGCAAAAATCTTCAATGATATGCAAGATTTAGATGTGAGACCAAAAGATAGTTTGAGATGGACCTTAGGTTGAAGGTTAGTTAGATCATATGCATGAGGGAGACATGTGAGCACTAAATGTGTACTCAAATAGACGGATCATGACTAATGGATTTGATATGGGTAAGCATTAGACCAGACCAGTGAGCTATAAAAGTCTTTGGGCTTGAATGACTCATCATCAATGAATAAAGATCAAGGGAAGATCTTAGATGATGTGGTGGATAAGATCACAATAGATATACATCAACTTTAAAAGATAAAAATCGTGTAGGAGAATCATCTAAAAATAGTAATGTTCTTCATCGATATGAATGTATTGTTCCTAGTTAAATGTAATATCTTATCTCGTTAGTTGTGATGTAGCTACATCCTATTACATAGAGTTTTATTTGGATGAGACTGTCATCAAATTGGTTAGTTTGATGTAATTTGATAAGGATAAAGGTTATTTAATTATTTCAGTTCAATTAGGATTCTGAACTGTAAAGTTAGAGGTGCCTATAAATAGCTTATTTGAGCCTTACTCCTAAAGAGGAGAGATAGAGGAGAAAGGAACACATTGAGAGAAAGCATTCCTTTGTATACTTTTAGAGAAGTAATAAAGGAACGTTTTTACCGTAGCTTTTATGTGTTTATTATTGCCTATGATTGTTTAATACTTTTGTAGTATTCTTAATCGAATGTGAGAGTTAAACACTTCAAGGGTCGTGAGGCTTTTGAAAACAAAGTTTTGTTAGTCAACAATCATGTGAGAGGTTGAATCTTGATTAAAAGAACCTAAGTGAGATTGTCGTGCAAATTAAGGAGTAGACACGACTTCAGTACAAGTTTGGTGTCTAGGAAGACCTTTGTAACAACAGGCATTAGAGTCAAAATATCAATATGGCTAGAGGTAGCAATTTGATAAAGTGTGTCAACAGAGTGGAGGCACTCATAGGGTCAATTCCTCAAAGGGAGGAAGATGTCACTTCCTACTCATCTTGGTTCTAGATTTTGGAGGAATAGATCCAATAGTTGCAATATCAAATAGTAGACTTAATGAAAGCATAAGAAGATTCTAGATTAGAGATCATAATTCTAAGTCGTGTCACTGCAACGCAAGATGTTGGGTATACCGAAATTACTTTGGTGAAAGTGCAAGAGCTCCAAGTTTTTGATGACAAAAAGAGTGTTAAGGAGTTCAAAATCCTTTTATAAGACATAGAGCAATAATTTGCAGTGTAAAAGGTATCCGATTCGAAGAAGGTGCCAATCATGGCTATGTATATGATGGAGGATACAAAGTTGTGGTGGAGAGTGAGAACCTCTAATGACATCAATATAGGCAGACCTCCTATTGACACTTGGGAAAAAATGAAGAAGGAGCTAACGGACCAACTCCTTCCTAACAACACTTCATGGCTAGCAAGGGAAGCTTTAAAGAGGTTAAAGTAAGATGACTCAGTACGGGAGTATGTAAGAAAATTTGCATATTTGATGTTAGACGTGCAAAACATGTATGAGAAGACAAGTTTTTCAATTTCATAAGCGATTTGCAAGGATGAGCACAAATAGAGCTTCAGAGGCAAAATGGGAAAACCTCTCAAGTGCGATAGTGGCAGCAGATGTCTTGGTGGATCTCCAAATACCACCACCAATTCGAACTAGCAATGAGGGTAATAAGAATGGTGGGAGAAGGTATGGCTTGGAGAAAGGCAAGGAGAAGGCATATGAATCTTCTTAATATAAGTTCAAGAAATAAACAAAATGAGATATTGCTTGTTTCATTTGTGAAGGACCTCATTTTGCTGGTGAATGCCTAAAACGAAAGGTGGGTAAGGAATAAATAAATTACATAGTCATGAAGGATCAAGCAGAAGGAGAGGATGACTTAAAGAAAGAAGTCTACCTCAATAATTATGCGTTGTTAAGCACAATGAGCCTTGTGAAGAAGCATTTGAACAAAAACAAGGACAAACCCAACACAGAGGAAAAATGGTATATTAAAGATGTGTCATTGACTAAGAAGTCTTCGACGGAACCATATTTAGAGGAGTGCCCATAGATTATTGCGATGAGGGCATTGAGTTCCTCTTATGGGGGTGGTTTATTAGACCCTTAGGTCCTAATTACGAAATTATGCAAGCATTGGTGTGCCTTGACCAATGTTGGACACTCGGAACTATGGAACAAGACAAAGACTTATGGCTAGGCAAGAAAAATAGACATTGTCGATGAGATGGCATACATTGAAGCATATTAATGGAAATCTTAGACGAGATGCAAGATTTGGATGTGAGACCAAAAGATAGGTTGAGATGGACCTTAGGTTGAATGTTAGCTAAATCACATGCATGAGGGAGAGATGTGAGAGCTCTAAGGACTTAATATGTGCTAAATAGACGGACCATAACTAATGGATTTAATATGGGTAAGTATTGGACCAAACTAGCGGGCTATGAAAGGCTTGAAGCTTGAATGACTCATTATCAATGGATAGAGATCAAGAGAGATCTTAGATAATGTGGCAAATAAGATCACAGTAGATACACATTAACTCTAAAAGATAAAGATCATGTGAGAGGATCATTTAAAGATAGTAGAGTTCTTCATAAATACGGATGTATCTTTCCTAATTAAATGTAATATCTTATCTTATTAGTTGTGATGTAGCTAAATCTTATCAGATAGATTTTTATTTGGATTAGACTGTCATCCAATTGGTTAGTGCGATCTAATTTGATAAGAATAGAGGTGATCTAGTTAGTTCAATTCAATTAGGATTCTAAATTGTAAAGTCAGAGATGCCTAGAAATAACTTACTTAAGCCTTGCTCCTAAGAAGGAGAGACAGAGGCAAAAGGAACACATTGACAGAAAGCCCTCCTTTGTATACTTTTAGGAAATCAATAAAGGTTGGTTTTTACCATAGCTATTATATGTTTATTATTGGCTATGATTATTTAATACTTTTGCAGTATTCTTACTTCAGTGTGAGAGTTAAACACTTCAAGGGTCATAAAGCGTTTAAAAACAAGATTTTATTGGTCAACTATCACGTAAAGAAGGCTAAATTTGCTTATGCATGCATGTAATTGGTATGAATATAGAGAAAGTAGAGAAGTTAAAGAAGAATGAAAGATAGAGTTTACAGTTTATGGCTATTTAATGGGTTTAATAGGGGCACTCTTTACCATTAATTTTGGAAAAAAACAAAGATGTGCATAATGATAAAGGAAAAACATTAAAGATGGACTAGAACAGGGATTTCAAACGAACTATAGCAGGGACTTCTATTAAAAGTAAAAAAAATTTTTTGAACATTTTGTTTTAAACTATAAGCCATGATTAATTATATAGTTTTAGGGATGACAATTTGGTTGGGTTCAGCTTACTTTAACCTAGCCTGACTTGACGTCAACAAAATTTGGATTAATCGAATTTTGAACTAAATTTAAATTAAAAATAAAAATATATTTAAACCAATTTCAAAGTCAAAATCATATTCATGACTCTTAATTTTACATTTTAATTACGATCTTAACTAAAAACCCAAAATATGTGCAAGTAAGAAACACAAATCTAAACCAGAAAAGATAACATATTAGAAAATGAGTAAGAAGAGAAGAAAACTAAGATTTTGATGATCAGCAAGCGGAGAAGAAATTTTATAAGGGGTAATTGGTTTTTTAAAAAATTAAGATGAATAAGAAACAAGAAAATTTAGAAACCAAAATCAATGGAAAGGATATAAAAGGGGGAGAGGGAAGGGGAAAAAAAGACACTAATTGTGAGCTTCAAAACTCAAAGAAGGCTGGACAAACACTTGGGACTTACTCAATTCTTAAAATATGAAAACCTTGGTAATGAAATAGTAGAGAATTTTCAGAAGAGCTAAAATGATTCGAAGTTATTTTTTTGGACTGTATTTTGATTAACTAGAAATATAGGTTGTAATATTTGCAAGTTATTTAAAGGTGGGACACTCTTTTCAGTCAATTTTGTTGCCAGATAGACAGGTAAGGAATTTAAATTTTTTGGGCTTGATTTTATCATATCCAAATCCCGATCAGACTTGAGTCTAGATCAAAAGTTCATGTTTAGTTCAAGTTAAGATAAAATTTTTTGGATTAAACGCATTTTGGCCCATTGCAACTCTATATAATTTATATTATTAGAAAATTAGGGCTACATTCAATCATGCATGTAGAATAAGAAAGGCATTCTTCATTCAAAATTTTAAAAGTTAAGACTAATTTAAATTCTATAACATGATTAATGCATGAACATAATGAAATATAAACGTAAATTGTACATTATTGTGTAATTTAATTTTTCTTTACATTTTCCCTCAGATCATTTTTAAAACTAGGTCATTGTTACTACCGTAGTGCACACATATGTCAAACCTCTAACAATATATATACAAATTGGTTAAGAAAACTCCACAAGTGGTGTTAATAAAGTTAAGCAAAAGTCATAATACAAATTGGCTAAGAAAACTCCACAAGTTGTGTTAATAAAGTTAAGCAAAAGTCCTAACTCGTTTAAAACCTACGCCTATTTATAATAGGTTTGGACCCTTTAGTAATTTAACTTTTTGTAGGCCAACAATTTATCTAGATAGGTCAAACTATTGGAAGCAAATGGAAAAGGAACACCGAGCGGGATCAATGAAACTTGCAAACTAATCACTAAATAGATAGAATAATTTTTGTTAAACTTTAATTGGAATTACAATTAATTTAATTAAATACCATTAAGATCTAACATCTAATATTGATTCTTATTTATTAAATGTTTTATATTTAATCTTAAATTTTCTTAACTTTACGGTCAACTCTAACTTGATCAGATAATTTTTTTATCAACCATTCTATATGCATGACTCATTAAATTTCAAAATATATTGACAATGAAAATAAATTATAACAATAACTTATATCTAGAATTACATAAATTAAACTCCTTTACTTTATCTTTAGTTTTCTAATTAAATAATTTATATCCATAAATCAAGATTGATATCTGGTAATGTGTAATAATCACCTATTATTACAAACGTCAAAATAGATTTAACAAATTTTCCTATACATAAATTTTTTCATATGATTCAAACTTTTTATCATATAATACTTTGATTAGACATAGAACATGGAAATTATACTAGTTCTTTACCATTAGTAATTGATCTATTAATGATATTTAAAAAATTATTTTCAAGTATCATCTACCTTGGCCACGGATTTTTTAATTAGTACTAATCAAAAGCAATAGACAGTTCTCTTTAATCACTTTGAATCTTAAATTGATTACTCAACTATCTACATATAGTTCATAATATATCTAATGCCTACAAATTAAGTTACTATTAACAATGATATATTATAAGAATATCAAAATATAACAATCCTTGTATGTGATACTTTGAAGATCACAAATGAAATGATTATTTATATAATCATTATAGTGAGAATTTAATAGACATATAAGTAATATTCCAAATAAAATTTTCATGTAGGGTCAATTTAATGAAATTATTTTTCAACAAACACTCACACATTTCTCAAAGAAACAATAAAATAAGTTAGAAAAAGGTTAGAGAACTTCTCTTTATAATTTGCATGATGTGCATTTTATTTTGTAGAGTATTTCTAGTTAGAAGTAGCTGGAATCCTTTATATTATTTTATTATATGAATAGAACAATAAAAATTGACTTTGTTGTATCCCATCTGTTCATCTTGTAATTGATTTGTACTGAATACTTGTTAAGAATGTAAGATGTTTGAAAGCAAATGAAAATATTAGTGATAAAAAAAGAAAGATAAATTAAATTTTAGCGGAATTAATATTAACTGTCGCTTGAAGATTTTGACAAATTTATTCAATTTCACTACCCCTAAAAAAATCCCCATTATATTAATTTATATTAGAAAATATATAATTTTAAGAATATTATGTATATTAGAATAAGTTTTGATTTACACTTTAATATGTAAAAGTCTAGATATGAAACAATTGTGCTCAAAGTCGAAATATTTTCTTAGAGATATTCACGAATCAAAAGCGAGATTAATTTAATTAAAATTATGAATTGATGTATTAATATGATCAACATCAGGATGTTAGTATATATGTATAATTGATTGAATCTGTAACTTTTCAATCAATAATTTGCAAAAGGTTTCGTGGTTTTGATCATGCAAACACAGCTCGTGAAAAAAGAAAAAACCTTAATCGGTGAATTCACTTTACAGTCACGAATACCGTTCTGTACTAGCTAGATAGTACCACCTAGATGGTATCGTACTGGCCAAAAAATAGAATGATATTATTGCCCGATACTTATAATACTGACCAGTATCGAAAATTTTGAAAAATATAGAATCTTTTTTGCAAAATTTTCAAAATTTAAAAAAAAACTCTCCCGCATCTCTCTCTCCCTCCCCCTTCTTTTTTTTCAAAGTTTTTATAATTAATTATTTAGTTAAACTTTTATTGTGATTTTTTAGTTTTAAAT
>JANQAP020000083.1:1061157-1075037 GCA_026874005.2 Erythroxylum coriaceum
AAGATATTTATAATTTTAGTAATAATTAATTTTAATTAATTAAATATATAATATATTTAATTGATAGTAAATTAAATTATACATGTTTTTGTTTCATGTTTCAATTCTACTTATTTATTTTCTTATCACGAACTCTTGTTATAAATTGTAATAATTTGAAAGTTACGGATATTTATTATTCTTTTTATCGGATGTTTTGACGTAATTATTATTTATTATATAATGAAATTTGAAATTGTAATATTTTAAATACTTTGTATTTTTTTAATTCTATATTAATTTGTATGATGATGATTATCTTTTTTTATAAAAATTGTGATTATTATTTATATATGAAATATCTGAAAATTATTATTATTTCATATTAATTGTGATTATTAATTATTATTGTGATTTTTAGAGACAGAGTTAAAAATATACAGTACAACTATACAATATGACAATGAACTATTTTACAACTATACAATATGACAATGAACTATTTTGTAATTTTTAAAAAAATTCAAGAACTATTTCATATATTTAAAAAATTACCCAAAGCGGTACTCATTATTTACCGGTACTGATACAATACTATACTAAAACTTAATCCGATAGTAACTCCGATACAATATTAGCAGCGTTGGTTCACTTTGTCTCTTCATGTCAGCAAATGCACACCTAAGCTTGCATAGGCAGACACATTTCATATGCGTGTCAGATTTTGTTACTTTTACAAGTTTTCTCATTTCTGATTTTTCTGTCAGCTTCCTGTTACACGAACCCAACCGAAAAGGCAGTCTCTTTAACTAGGAAAAGCGACATTGCCAAACAAGAAAAAGAGAAAACAAAGCAAGCTTCACCATGCAAGCCTAAACCAAAATGCAACATGTTTCACGTGGATGAAGAGCGGGGAAGCAACTCCTCTAAATGAATATGCAACTGCTGGGACATCAGACGCCAGGCGTCGTGAGTTTGACGCCTCGTCATACCTGCAACATGCTGAAGCTCTGATACAGTTGCTTGAGTTTATTTCTAGACTGATAAGATAAAAGGTATGATGAGCTTGGGATTGGTGCTAATTGCTAAAGCCGTTTAGAGCAGTGGAAGTTTCTCCTAAGGAAGCTGCTATACGCTTTACAAAGAGCTTTAAAAAGGGCACTCTAGAACAGGAAGAATCAGTTCCACGTTTACCGGTACTCTGAAATTATGACAACGGTAGTAAGTATTGACCAAAACCTTGAGGAACATTTCTTTTACCTGTAGAACGAGTATAGAAGACAGGGAAAAAAAGAAGTTATCTATATTTAGTTAGCTTTTGCAGCAGTCAGCAGAAAATATTAAAAAGAGTATGCATTTATCATATCAAACAACTTGGAGGACACCATCCAACTTTGATTGTGATTGCAATGTATCGAAAAAAGAAAGATTTCTTGAAGCCGGTAAAAGGTCAAAAGGAAGGAACGATCTTTAATTTTGACATTTTAGCTTGGAGAAAGTACAAAACTTTACCAGGTGAGGAGAATCTTCGCAAGTCGTCTTGGCATATGGCTTGATCACGCAAAGCTCTTGCAGGCCTTGATGAATAAATTATGACACAAGAATACAAAGACAATTTACAATCATAAACTATGTTGTTTGAGTGGAGGTCCACTCAATCAAACGTTTGTATTATATATAAATGAGAAGATAAGTAAGGTGTTAGAATGGAGAACAGGTCTCTCCCTGCACTTGTAAAATGGTACATTCCATGGTGTGACGCAAATGGGAAAGGCAAGCAGATGGATGATAAACTTCTTGTTGGGCAAGAAGGAGGACAAACACAAGAAGAAAAATGTCCCATTTTGTGAGGACATTGTGTTGACACAAGGTGCAAGTGCACCATCAACTCCTAAGAGAAGATGGAGCTTTGGAAAATCTTCTTCCAAAGGCACAGAAAAAGCTCGTTCCAGTTCCTTTGACGCTTTCACAATCTCCACAATTCAACCATCATCACGGTTACCTGAAAATCGGCTAAGTAACTCCAGGACAGTGTCATCGTCAAACAGAGTTCTTAAAAGATCCAGCCGTATAATAACCACTATAAGCAAAGCAGTTGAAGAAGCTGCTGCCACCAGGATCCAGGCCGTTTACCGTTCTCATTTGGTAATTTCACAAATTTAATTCAGAAATAGAAGGAATTCACAGGATGACATTAGGAAGGAATATGATACTGAAGAACTGTATGTTTTGTGCAGGCAATAAAAGCGTTAAATGCTTTAAAGGCACTAGTCAAGTTACAAGCCCTGGTGAGGGGTTATCTTGTGAGGAAACAAGCAGCTGCTACCATGCGGGGAATGCATGCACTAATGGCAATACAAGTTAGAGCTCGGTGCCAGAGGGTTCAAATGGCTGAGAAATCAAAACTTGTTATAAGAAAAAACCACAAAAAACATCCCGAGGACAATGGTTTGACAGGATTGCAAAGAGTAAGTTTCCAATTTCTTCCACTACTTTAACCTCAAACAGCCAAACAGCTGCAAGGATGTTGGCAGATACCCTAATTCATTGACATTAAGAAATCTTAAATTTTACGTATACAGGAGTCCTCTGGGTTGAACCTTTACGAGACCAGTAGACGTTTGACCAATGGCTATATGCACCATTCACAAATTGCAAGAATACAGAGGAATAGTTATTCTGGAGAACTATCGATCTCGAAGAGAAAACATCAATACAAAGAATCGTATTTCTCCTCGGAACAGAAGAGTTCAGGAAGAGCCTCTTTCAGCTATCAAAAAGATGCCTACGCGCCCCTTGTCCCTCGTCAGCATCCCTTTGCACCAAACTACATGTCCAACACAGAATCTTCAAGGGCAAAAGTCCGATCAACCAGTGAACCGAAACAAAGACCAAACTCAACCAAACCAAAAGGCAAGCAATCAGCAGCAGTGGATGGAATGAAAGTGCAACAAGATTCTCATACACAATGCTACTCACGCTCACACTCACCAAATATTGCTTGTGATGACCAGGAGCCATGGTTCCTCAAACTCTATACATCAACTAGGCTAAGGGGTGGTGAGCACGACACCATGATGGAAACTAGTAGCAGCCATTCAAACAACAGCAAATTGCTTGATACCTATCAGGTAAGCACAAACTCTCCAACTTAAAGAAGAAACCTTCCAGAAAAAGATGTTTCTCAAGTTCTTTTTACTCTTCTGTTGCAGCCTCATCTAAGCTTGTACTAACCATCTTCCCAAGAGTTTGATGCTGCCCAATGATTGTTGGATGTATAACTGACATACAAGTCGATTGCTGAGATCCTAACAAGGACAAATGTAATAGCTCTTCCACTACAATCACTTTCTCTTCATAATTTCTACCGTCTGCCAAGGTGTCTAGGTAATTGCCGAACAACCATAATGAATTCATTCCTACTGAAGCACTGCTCACTTAGGTAGAAGCATGGTCGTTAAAATTGACTCGAGTTTCCTCTTTAGGGGCAAAAGAGAAAAATAAAACCAAATAAGTGAATATAATAAGAGAAATACTACTGATAGTTAGATTAGTCAAAATTGAATGCTCTGCTAACTCTATAATAACAACTATCATGGTCATCTACATTGAAAAAGGTATAAATGAAAAAGAAAAAGTTGCACTGTTTTTTCCTCGTTCATTGCTTGAATGCAGGCTATTGGCTATCAATTCAGTAACTTAGCCATCTCCTAAATCCAATCTGGACAGCGACTGCACTTTGAATTCATGAATTAATCTTTCAGCTACACTTTCAATACTCTAACAGTCACTTAAACATGGGGAGACAGATATTGTGGATGGGCTCCTCTACTCACTGAAACTGTAGGATTCCCGTCAAACAAGTTTGAGATCATGTCTGATAGCTTCTAAAGCTGATTATCACATCTCATCTAGCAAAGCTTCTAACCTGACATAACATAAGGATTAATTAACCACAGACGCATGGGAGAATTAAATGTGAACATTACATGCTTGTATGGCTCCATTTGGTGGGCATGTCAAGATTACAGGTCATAAGTTGCTTTTTAAGTTTTGGGTTTTTTGGGTAAATACACATATTTATCATAAACAAGTGGGAGTTCATAAGATGATGCAGAAATGAGATGACGATTTAGCAAACTGGAAATAAACGACAAAACCAGGTTTTATTCGTTAGGATATTCAGCTCTATGAGAAAGGGAAACTTCCAAGTACAGAGAAAAATGCCAAACCTGTTAGCTCCATAAAACACTAGGCACAGCGAAACCAGAAAATCTCTACAAATTACTTGCTCACTGATTCAAAGTCTTGTGAAATGCAACCTGAAAATTCACAAGCTGTTTAATGACACGCATATATATCTTACTGTTTATGACAGTTTCCTACTGTTAGTTATATAAAAGTATGAATCATGGAATGATAAGGTTTCCTACAAATAGCTACAAAGTATGGATCATGGTTATTGACTTTTGGGACAGTCAACTTTCGTAGATGCAACTAAATCCACTAGATACAGAAGGCTTTTCAGGTTGGATTAGTCAGCTTGACTATCTTTTATATTCGTTTGGATAAAACCGTCAGGCAAGTAGTACCTGTAAAACTTGAGTTCTACAATATTATATTATTGTATGTGTGTGTGTGTGTGTGTGTGAGAGAGAGAGAGAGAGAGAGAGAGAGAGAGATGACTGTTCAATTTTAAAGCATACCACACCCATACTATCACAGGACACATTTGGTCTGGTATTTTCTTAAGAAAGGATTCGCTAAATATTCTATTATAGCAAGTTCTTGACTACCAAGCTAGCCACTGTGATTGGAATCTTTAACTCCTAAAACTATAGATGTGGTCAGAATAATTGAACCATGTGGACTCTTTTCTGAATATAAGAATGTTTGATAGGATACCTACCGACGTTGATGTTTTCAACAGCTCTCTTACAGCCATTGTTGCATAGCAGGAAGCTGGAAGTGTAAAGTTTAACTTGAGAGCCAACTGAGGTGATTTGATTTGTGCAAGCTCTACTTGTCTCACATTCTCAACCTTGTTATCATCCAATGACAGTTCTAAATTATCTTCAGGCATAATTAGTTGCTCACTGCAATCATATGGAGATTTGGCCTCATATTCCTCATTTTGTCCTTGTTTGATCACGGTCATCGATTTATCTTTGACAATTTTATCCAGATCTGTCTCTGTTAATGGTTCATTAGTGACAGTATACCTAATCAACTCCCTGAAATAAGAGCAAACACTCATGGCCATTTTATCCTTTTTTGAAATCTAGATCTGCTCCAAATAAGTACGATGCAAAAGATGATACAACACACCACTCAAAGTCCATTGGCTTCTGAAAAACACGCCTATAACTTCCAGTCATACTCGTGATAGAAAATTCCCTGCCAAAAGAAACCAACAAGAAATTCTTATTAGAAAAAGCCAAAAGAATTGCGTCCAAATTGTGCGTGTGTGTGTGCGAGAAAGATAGAGAGAGAGTATTACTTGACACCATGTACATGTTCAGTCAACTTGATACCATCCTGATCAAAACAAAGAATCAGTGGAAAGTAAAAACACAAAATCCCCATCGTGATTTCACTGTAATTAAGAAAGAAGAAGAAATATCTATTTGATTATAATAATATTATCAAAATAAAATCTATGATAAAGATCTCATCCATCCCAATTAAGGACCTTATCCCAACCAACACAAGCTCCATGATGACACACTCTTGCTCATTACACATCCTTACTTGCTTACATCTAAAAAGGATAAGGGTGAAAATGTCACAATGCTGCTAAGATATACCTTCTTTGCCAAATCATGATAGACATTGGCAATGTCATTTGCTGGATAAATAACCCTGAATCTGTAAGAAGAAAAATTAAAAGATATCAAACGAGAAACTAAATTACTATAAACAATCTAAAAACTTACCCAGGCATAGGAAGGATGACATCATCAATAGAGTAATTCCCATGAGCAACATCTTCAGTTGTTACAGTCTGCCAGATGATTGAAAGCCCCCATAAATTTCCCAATCAGTAAATATGCTCCTAATGCAAATGACTAGAAATGCACTATACCTACTAAGCATGTTAGATACAAAGACCTGACCTTAACATGAAAACTTTTTCTTTCTGGAAAATCTACCCCTGAGGTTTCGTCAATGTGATTACAATCAGATGTGTCATCAGAACCATCATTATCACAATCAACATTGATGCTTGTCACTTTTTTGGTATCATCTACTTCATCATATACCAAGTCCCCTGGCACAACTTGCTCAGCTCCTGTACATGATTGAAGAATAAAACAAACAACTGATCAGTTCAAATAAGCCCAAAACCATGGTCATCCATGACCATTACAGTTTGTGGACCACATGCTCAATTTAAAGTTAATATACACAAAACACAAATATTAAAAATTACATATGTCACAACAGCATACCATAATCTTTTACCCTCATACTGGCAGCATGATTCCACAAATAGCTTTGGTAACTGTGCACATACCTAAAGAAGAGTAAAATGTGATGACCTTGTAGACATTGAAATTCAGAACCATATATTTACAGCAAGGTTTCCTGAAGCATTTTAAATCATCACAAACGACATGCATGTAAAATTATGGTCATAAGTTACAAGATCTTACTGCATTAATCCTCAGGCACATGAATAAACACCAATAAGGTATTTCCACCCTAACACATTTTGAGAATTGGTGTGCTTCTGTTGTACATCCAAGTATGTTTGTGTTTTCAAGGCCAACTGAATCATAGATTGAATATAATTCTTGTTGGTCTTACAACCAATAATGCAAGGCATGTAAAGGTGCATTCATTTACAACCACACTAATGTGTGCAAATCAGTACTTTAAACTAGGTAAATTTCTTCTGCTCATAACAAAATAGTAGGTCAAAAGAAAAAATTATTAACCATGAAATGAAAGATCTCCACAACTCACTTGGAAAGCAGGCCATTCCAAAGTGAACTCTAAACGCTTACATCTTGACATTATCAATTAACCACTTACATCATTCTCAAAGTCCTCGGTATAGCTTTCAGAGCTTGCAAGTAATTACCAGGACATTTCTTCAAACATTGAAGCTGTAACATGTTAAAAACAGGTAACAGAGAAAGAATGACTAATTACGAAGTTTAAGAAATTATGCGAGTTCTAAATAAAATAAACAAACTATGCATCTCTATTGATCAGTAAGGAAAGCTAATAAGTTAACGAGCAGTAATATGAAGAAAAATTTTTAAAAAGCAAGTTTGAGACCAAGAAATTTTCATGTGAAACACTACCATAATTATTATTAACAGAAATAGCATAAGAAATTTTGCAGAGGGGAAAACAACTTACTATGGCCCTCTCAGCAACCAGATGTCGAGGTAGTTGCTTTAAGGTCCCTTCAAAATCATTACTTTGTTTGTAATATTCGCGGGCTTTCCTCACTACATCTCTTTGTATCTGAAGATTTAATTTAAGAAACAACGATTCTGAAGTGTTACATCAATAACTCTAAAGTTAAATGCAGCAAATTTGCAATGAATTATACAAAATAGTTGTAAAAGAAAGCAGAAACACATGATAATCAAAGGATATCCCCTTCTCTTGGATCAAGGATTAAGTTCACAGTAGTTTTCCACTCTCCTCGTAGTAATGCAGCTCCAATAAGATGAGTTGGCACAGAACCGCTTCCAAAACGCTGATAAGAATAGCAACTCATGAGGTGCACAATAAAAATGATCTGGAAACAAAGTGTTCCAATGAGATATTAAATCTTGGAGTATAGTAATTTAGGAGAAGTCATGATTCATTTATACACAGCTTAGCAGATATCTCTCACACATCAATTGCGTGATCATGGTTCATTCAGGA
This sequence comes from Erythroxylum coriaceum, assembly GCA_026874005.2. Classification (NCBI taxonomy): domain Eukaryota; kingdom Viridiplantae; phylum Streptophyta; class Magnoliopsida; order Malpighiales; family Erythroxylaceae; genus Erythroxylum; species Erythroxylum coriaceum. Next base: position 1,069,027 of record JANQAP020000083.1, read on the forward strand.
CCCAGAAATAAAGATTCAAAAGAAAAGAAAGTATGCACAATGTGACGCAGGGAAGAAGCCAATAGATTTAGGACTTAGAAGAATTGACTGGAATAGAGCAACAATCTAGATAGGGTTAAGTTCAAATACCATTGTTTGCTTTCTTAAACATAAAGACAGCAGCCAAAACAAATTACACCTTAACCTAATCCTTAGTCTCAATAATCCTAGGACATCCAAGCCATTCAATCTTATTCAAGTCAACCAACTTTACGAATAGAGCTAACCAAAACTTTTTTTTTTTTGAAAAGTAGTGATAACTAAAACTTACCAACTAATAAGTACATAATTGGAAAAATAAGACACTAAAGTAGGTTAAAACAAGAGAAATATGGAAGTGACACACACATGCATGCATGCACATAGAGAGAGAGAGAGAGGGGGGGAGAGAGAGAGAGGAATGTCAAGTACTTGTAAACCAAAGTAGTTAATGAAACCATTCCTCCCCAAGGATTCTGCAGATGCTTTGACAATGTCTTCAGAATCTGCAACAACTCCTCTAAGGAAATGTGCAAAAGCTAAGAGTCAACAAAATAAGATTGCAAATGAGTACAGCCATAAAAGCTCACTCTATGCATCATACGGTATGGAAGTTTAGTATATGAATAAATTTTACCGCAGTGTAATAGAAAATCTATTTCCCAGAAGCTGTCCAAGAAGAAGTTCATCATTGACATAGCTGAATAAACAAGCAATTATTACTGCATTGCATAAAAGAATTGCCATGGAAAGCGACAAACTCAAAATGCCCATACCAGAAGTCACCGACTTTGATACCAATCAACCGATCATTAAGAGCAGCCAATCTGCCTGCATGCTGCTTGAAAACAGTGACCTGGATCCAAACACGTACTCACATGCATAAATAAAATTTTATTCATAGATCATAATTAAGACAGTTGATAAATTTACAGTAAATGAATTTGATTCCCATCTAGAAGGACAACAAGGCAAAACATCCAACAGGACAAGACAGTCCAAGTTGGTGCAAATGTATTATGTCAATCAACTGCCATGGAATAGTGGCAGCTAAGTGACAGTAAAAGGACTTACCCTTTGAGTTGAGATAGAGCGCTTGTCCTTTGTACCAGCGAACCCAAATGATCTTGGCTGTCAAACAGGAAAATGAACGTAAAGGAAATAAACGTTACAAGAGTATGCAAAAGAAGTTTTGTAAATACCACAACCATATACAATCCAAACATAAGTGAAAGGAGTTGGCTCGAATTGACTCTAGGAAATAGAATCACAGGCATAGACAGATCAACGAGGTGAAAATACTCGCATCTATCCACTTAGAACTACAAACTTGACTCAAAGAATCAGGCAGATAACAAGCACACTAAAACAAAAAATACCAAACAAAAAGAATGAGATACCTGAACGCCAAGCATCTTCCCTATCAATCCCAAAGCCTCCTGTGTATCCTTATTCTCTTTGTAAAGATGAAACCTAAGAAGTTCCATAGACAATGTCTTCAAAACGTTCACTACCAAAAGATCTTCACAATAACAACTTGGATATAGTACAAGTTGTAGAGAATTGCATGAAAAATTGAAGTCCATTAGTGTGAACACACACAGATGCAGACACATATTCACAGTATTTTGGAACTAATATTATTTATATCAGGATGATACAATTTCATGACTGCTATTTAAACATAGCATATGAAATAACAGAAAGCAATCAGAATAATTTGGTTAGTGCATGTGCCGACTGCATATATCTGAAGGGAAGAAGAGCGCAATAAGAAATCTGATGAACAAAACATCTTTAGTGACAGTCTCCCCAAAAGGAGATTAAGATTCCTGTGATCACATAAATTTTTCAAAATGATGAGTTCAGAGGGATGGTGAACTCTGTTTGAGTGCTAATTCATTACATCATTTTCCTATTTTACAACCATATCCTTTGTTATCAAATGAGCTACTCCTTAATAACAGCCAGGCATTCTCCAATCACACAAAAGAACAGCCAAACAATAGGGGGACAAAGGAATGCTTGACTTTCGTAATTCAAAATGGCTGAACCCTTTGAGAAAGCTTTTGCAGGCTCACTGGAGAAATAACAGGTTATTTATTGTTAAATTTAAACGGTAAGCCCCCTCATTTGTTTAATACCTTAGAAACTTGCCAAGATGGTCTGGCCAATTATTTGAGCCTCTGCTATCAAAAGGCCTATCACCTCTGTCTTTACGCTTCCTGGACTTTCTCCCATTGTTGCTCTGTGCTCCAGAGCTTAATCTAACACGAACACACTTCAATGCAACATCTGGCCCCTCAACAGTATCAGTGACAAGGAATTTGAAATTCTCCTTGAAGAAATTGTGCACTGCCTGAAAAATTAAATTAATTAGCAGTTATGGATAGGTCAAACTTAAATCAGAGGATTAAGTGCAAGCTAAATGCAGAACCAATCCCTGTCATTGAAATCTACCCTTTGACACCTCATATTAAATGGTTACAGTTCTATTAAGTGTGATAGCTTACTCTTGTGACAACTTCTTTACTTCTCATTAGGAGCCTGCCATCCCCTAGTACAGTCGAAACTCCAGACCAATATTTAATCCATTTTCACACTTATGGGACACAACTGAGAGCAAATCAAACCAACAAATAAATATTCTAAATGAAAAAACTAACCGTTCGATGAGATTTATCAGAATCTGGGGATAGAACAATAGGTGAAACACTATCTTCACTTCCAGAGGTAGCTTGAATGATAAAAGCTCCCAAACGCTCTGCATCAGAGTCTCCCACAAGTGATCTAAACGATTCAATTTCAGCTTCATAACTTTTCTTCATTGGATCACACACCTTTGTCTCACCCTCATCCACAGCCTTTGAATGAAAAGGGAGAAATAATACATACCAAAGTCAGCAATCAACGTCAATAACCCAGTATTATAAAGGAAATTCCAATTCCATAAGAGAAAGTATCCTCCACAAAACCCCCTAGCGCAATTACCATAAAAACTCACTTTAACTCAATGACCCACCTGGGGAGGAGCATCCAAACACGTTAAGTGGACAACATTTCCATCATTATCCACTTCGTTCACAATAAAATCAGCATATCTACAAGAAAACCAGAAAAAAGAACAATAAAGTTTCTTATTTTAATCAAAAGATACCAAACTTTAATTTACGAAGCTCCTTGCTTGTTCACGGACCTTTGTTTGAGTATTCCACGAAATCCGGTGATTTGAGAGATGAAGCAGAAAATACCAACGTCGCATTCTTCTATTGATTTAGCAGTTGCCATTGTTAGGGTTTTAGAGTAAGCAGCAATGGTTGAGTTAAAATTGCAGGTCAGGTAGGGTTTTAGAACTAAGGAGCACAGTGACAAATGCCTCCACAGTACGGAGTTCATCACTGCCCTGGCTAAACGCTGCGTTTTAGCCACTCGAAATTAAAACCCAATAAAATTTTATTTAAAAAAAAGTCAAAATCCAAAGGGGGCCTTTCGCAATAAGACTCACGATGGGTCCCAGTACATTATGATCAACGTTGGCGATCTCATCAACCGACGAATCTGATTGATCTGATGTTCTTATGTGGACCCCACAACAGGACAGCCACAAGACACTGGATCACAACTGAAACAAAGGCAAAAACAAGAACAGCACTTCCTAGTCAGGTAACTCTGTTTCCTGTTTCAGTGAGCAGATCAAAAGAACCGGCCACCCCAGAGTCGGAGGAGAGAGACAAAGGAATAAAGCTCGAGTCTTTGGAACCTACAGTGACTCCAGATATTTTCGGAGAGAGGGAAGATAATATGGTGACAAAAACAGAGGAGACCCAATTGAACAGATTGGAGAGTCAGGTGGAGCATGGAGGAGGAGGCATGTGGGAGTATCTCTGCTTGGTTAGGAAGCTTAAGGTCAGGCGTTCAGACAAGGTCCTGAAGCATGGACTTTCCATCTTGAATGACCCCAAGAAGCGATCTAGTCTCGGCCCTGATGGTGCGTTCTTATTTTAGGATCTTTCATTGATCTGTTCATCTGGGTATTTGTTATTTACTGGGAATTACGGTTGTTTGAACGTGGCTCAGTTTCTGATTTGGTTTTTGGGTTGGTTCATTGGTTCTGAAAATTGGAGCTTGAATTGAATTGGTTCTACATCATCTAGTTTATGATCTTTAAGTTTGTTATGTTTGAATGCTGCTTTTAGTTATGTTTGCATGTTAAATTAGATACGGAGAATTGACAAACTTCCCTTGTTTTTCTTTTTGTTGCCCACTTCTCCCTTTTTCTCATTGGCTTTTGTGTGCTTTTCATACTATAAGCTTAATCTAAAAAATAAAATCATTCAATTTTGTGTGTTTGTTTCGGGTAAGGGTTTTTCATTGGCTTTGTTTGTAGATGATGATTTTGTCCCAATTTTACTTGGACGCAATACGGAATGTTGAAGGCGCTGATACCTATGTCATATTTTTAAAATAGGTGTCTTTCAGTAGGACTCCATAGAAGCATTAACTTGTAAACTTATTCAGCCTGGGCAGCACAATTCCAATTAACTAGATGTATGCATGAACTGTTGAAGGCGCTGTAGGTTCTTTTCGTTGTCTAATGACATAAAATTCAAGACACCATTTGTAAGCCGCCAATGTTGCTTTATGTTCTTCTACTTGTGAAACTATTGACATGAAATTTGGGGCACTATTAAAACCCGCCAATATTGGTAGGTATTGGAAGAATAATGTATTTTAAAAAATTTAGGCCACTAGAAAGGTTTAACTTGAGTTAACAAGGGGATCCACTAAAAGTTACGCTCTCTTCTTTGTTAACCTTCGATAACATATGGGAGAATACTTGATCGTGCATATGGAAACTGTAATCAGTTGTCTATTTATTTGAACTATATACTTGATGGACATACCATTTGTTAGACAGTAAGTTCTAGAGTCCATGTTATTTATTCTATGGTTGCATTGGATTTGTGAGAAATTGAAAATCAAGTTAACCAGTGGCTTTAAGTGGTCCTGCATTGAAAAAACTTGCTTATACTTTGCCTGATAGGTTGGGTTGGCTGGTTCCTACCTAGTTTGTTAGGAGTTACAGAAAAATAAAAAATGAATAAATGGAGGTATAAAGAGTTTCAGATGGCTAACAGTGGTAGTACTACTTTACATGTTAGTATGATTCTGGTTGAAAAAAAAAATTATTAAGAGTTGATTCACTCTATAATTGATAGTGCTCCTTTTTCTGTTCTATTTATGGAATATGCTTAACCACTTTCATTGCCAACCTCTTACCATTATATGGTGTAAGCTGAATTGCTAGTCTGTCCATTGTTAATGTGAGATATATTCAGTAAAATGGAAGAAAATATTTCATTTGATGTACTACCTAAATTTGTTATCAAGATACATAACCTGATGGCTGTCTTCATAATTTGATTCAGCTCCCACTTTGCAAGTAGCAAGCCTTTGTATTTGTATTTTTTTTTTCTGATCTATTTTATTCTTGTTGTAGAATGGACTCTATATGAACAAGTTGCAGTTGCAGCTATGGACTGCCAATGTCTCAATGTCGCAAAGGTATAGTTTATAAAGTTTAATTATGGGGATAATTTTAGTCAGTTCCGCCTAAACACTGTGTTCTACATCTTCAGATGTTCCATGGTGTGCATGTTGGATATCTGTGTATTGACATTGTGTCACGGTTCAGAGCATATGTGCATATCTGTTGCTTGATGGATGTTTTCTGATTTTTCATGGCTCTTGCTGCGAGCAATTTTATATCTATATTGACCTGGAACTGTTATGAAAACTCATTTTACATTTGTACATCAAGTCCTCGTGATTTTAAAACCATCAATTTGATATCTTTTCTTTTGCTTTTGTTCTTTTATACATACCCGACCTGTAAGAAAAAGGAAAGAAGAAAAAAGGCACTTTTTTAGATATGATGCTGCCAAGACTACTCCTCTCTCTCTCTCTCTCTCTCTCTCTCTCTCTGTCTCACA
>JANQAP020000083.1:1104058-1117959 GCA_026874005.2 Erythroxylum coriaceum
AGCTCAAAATAATTTACCAAAAATATCTAAATGTCCAAAATGTACAAAAATTGCCAAATCATAATTAATACACTCCAATTTAATCCAAAATTTTCACTTATAAAATCAAATTTACCGGAAAATGCCAATGAATGCATGTACAATATGAATGTGCAAAAATGAATGTGTATGTCACAATTAACTTATGCATGATGTTTTTTTTAATTCCACATAAATTTCTCATAATTTACTATTCTAGCCTTAACATGGGTATCGGGATGTTACAAAGCATCAATAGGCTCCTTTCAATTAACAGATTTATTTATATTTGAGCTCTAGCAGGCTCCTATCGATTGACAGGCCCCTTTCTTTTTGAGCGCAAATAGGATCCTTTCAATTAATAGACTTCTTTTGTATTTGAAATAACTAACAGGATCCTTTCTTTTTAAACATTAACAGGTTCCTTTCGAAGTTTGATAGGACCTTTCCACTTACCAACCCATTTTGATTAAGAAGGATTTTAATGATTTAAAATGCCTTGCAAATTTTTTTACGCACAATTCACCCCCCCCCCCCCCTTTGCATGTGTTTGCTTTATCAATATTGTTAGTTAAATGTGTGTTTTTATTTATAAAGCTGACCTCTTTTCAATTGGTTTACATGGTTACCATTCAGTTTTATTGACCTGTTGATTTAGAAGGTGTTACTTGTAATAAATTCAACCTATCTACTAAGAAAATTGGTTTTGTTGTTAGTATTTAACTGTAGTTTTAGATACAAAGAGTGCATGTTAGATGCAATTTTGTAATGTAGAGATACAAGTGCTTTTCAGAGAAAGGTTGTGAGATTCAGGAGTTTGAAATGTTAACTTTCTTTTTGAAATATGTAACTATAAACAATATGCTCTTTCTAGGTGGATAATGATCAGGAACATTAATTTAAACCAATTTTGGTGACGTCTTGGGTCTGTTTAGGTCTGTCTTTGATTGGATTGGCCTAATGACCTTAGGAGACAGTCTGAACAGGGAATAGATCACCTGTTCCCAATACTTTATGCATACCCTGTTCTATGAGCATCCATCTATCCAATAAATGGGACTCATAGAAATTGAATGGATGGATGCTCATAGAATAAAGTACGCACAGAGTAACGGGAACAAGTGATATAAACCCGTCTGAGCAAGTGTCATTTTTGTTTTGCTTCTTATTTAAGATTAAATCAATATTAGGTCATTTGGGCTCTTCATCCATATTAAAGTTAAATTCAAATTTTGGTTAATTTAACTTATTGACTTCAAATCATGTTAACCAAATTTACTTTTTTTAATTAAGACATTTTTGAATTCCCACAAATTGAGTTGATCAAATTTACTATTTTTAACTGAAATTCATTTTTAGGCTCAGAATAAGATGCACACATTAAATTAATAAGGAATTATTTTCCTTGAGGATGGGAACTTAATTTTAGTTTCAGAATAAGATGCACATCACTCTTCTCTGTCCATAACTAAATACTTTACCAATGACAATTTTCTTAGTGATAAGATTGTACAATTTATATGATTTGGTACTAGTTACTAATATTAAGAAAAATACATTTTTCAGCTTTTCCATTTAACTTTCTCCTCTTTTGATCAAATTTGTGAGCATATGCAATACACTTAAAAAATCCTAAAGTGATCCAGAACTAGTTTCTGGCCAGTTCAAGCTTCTTATGGGTGTCATGTTTTGAATAGAATGTGGAGTTCTTATTCAAACAATGAATGTCCTAAATAATTGCTTTTGCCTAAAAAATTTTAAGAATGCCACTCCTTGTCAATAAGTTCCACACTATATTTAAAATTGTGTGATTTTTTCTTTCCCTCACACCATTTTGCTAAGGTGTGTATGCTATTATCAACTTTTAAATTTCATATTCTTCACCAAAATTGTAAATACTTATGAATTGTATTCTCCTCCACAGTTAGAAACTTTATAGAACATCTTATTTCTTTCTCAATCAATGCCTTATATTTCTTGAAAATAACTAACACCTTTGGTTTCTACTTATAAGAAGTTGATCCATATTTTGCGACTAAAATCATCAATGAAGCTAATAAAATATTGGTTATCTTCATTAGATGTTAGGTTTATAGAACCATGTAAGTCAAAATAAACTAATCTGAGGATACTTTTATCCTTTAAATTTTCCTTTTGGAAACCTATCGCAATGTTGCTTGCTAGTAACCTAATTTTTGTGAACTTCTGAAAGAGCAACAAACTATGAAAGTCCCTTCTCTAATAAATTGGGTCCTTTGCTTAAAGTCCCTAGTATAGATCACTTTAAGCTGTTTATTCCTCAAAATGTCAAGGTTGACATAATCATATCTAAGGGGAAGTGGCTTTGCAAACTTATAGAAAATTTGTAACAATTATGGATAATGGTCCTAACTATAAAGCTTATATAGAGATGGAAGACAGACCTATATAGAAGAGCCATAACTCTAAAAAGTTTACTAATAGAATGAATTTAAAATTGTTCAAGGCTCTTGGCCAAGAAGTTTTCTAGTGGAAGTTTTTCTGGTATACTAACAAGTTTCCTAAGACCTCCTTTGTCACTATAACAAAGTAGACATTTAGCTATGTTTTTTTTGCGACGTTATCAAAATCATCGGCAAAATTAGTAGCTAAGCCTTTAGCGATGTACTAAAAAAGTGTCAGAAAAGTTACAATATTTAGTGACGAATTCCTGAAATCGCCGCCAACTGTTGAACATTTAGTGATGATTACGCAAAATCGTCACAAAATGATCCATAATGGGTGACGATTTCAGGAATTTGTCGCTAAATGAACTTTTGGTGACACTTTTCGGAAATTGTCACCATAATTTGCGAAACATTTGGCGACGAATATCCGAAATCGTCACTAAAGTGTTCACAATTGGCGATGATTTTACAAAATCGTTAGTAAAAAGATGTTGGGCTTTTGCTATGTTTTTTTATATTGTCACTAAAAGTGATCATTTGGTGACGATATTCAGAATCGTGACCAAAAGATCAACATTTGGTGATGAATTTTGAAAATCGTCACTAAATGTTAGATATTTAGTGATGATTTCTCAAAATCGTCACTAAATGTCTAGATTTGGTGACCATTTTCTCAAAATCGTCACCAAAAGGTTGACATTTATCAAAATTGTTAAACTAACATTTTTATAATTTATTATAGTTTAGATATGTTTTATTGGAAATTTGTTTTGAATGTTTACAATGTATTGTTGAAAAAACACACACAACATAATCTTAAGTGTTAAACATTAGTATTAATTAATCATTAATATTTACTAACATTACAAAAAATAGTTATAAAAATGTAAATAATTTTATCAATATAATAATACGATATATGGAGTAGTAACTTTGAATTAGAAGTTTAACAATTCATACAATCATAAAACAAGAATAAACAGTCCACACTCAATAGTACGCAGCTTGACCCCTAACTAGTAGAGAGATTGTTTGACAAATTCTTACAGATACAACAATAAATCAACTTTAAAGTTGAGTCCAGTTGATTGCATCGATAAATGACAATGATATATTATTTTTGGATTCCAAGTGAAATGAGTCGTTAAAGGTAAATGAGTTCCCAATGTTTAGATTCCCAAGAAGGGTCATTGCACGTTTGAAGGCACCAATTGAAATAGTAATAATGCTTCCCTCAGGTGTAGGGTTTTTCACACCCTCTTGCAATAGCTTTTCCGCTATAGCTAAACTTATAAAGGATACAATGAATGAGTCGCTAGATTTAGTATGGAAGACAAGTTCGCCAGATGAACTACCAGTTCAAAACGGATTACCCAAAACACAATCAGTATAGAAGTTAGATATTGTTAAATTAGTAAACCGTTAAATGAATCGAAATTGGAGTGACATGTATACGTGAATGAGCAGATGAAGTCTATGGAATTGACGAATTTTCCAAAACAATCAATTTCCTTAATCCTTTATGGACTGTTATGACATCACTCCCGCCTCTATGGGCATACATGTCATCTTTGAGACTCAAAGAAGTTTAAAACAACATTTAGTATATACCATCAAATGTGAATATATATAATAGCTTCATAAAAGGAAATGAGATGTACATAATAAGGAAAGTGATGTTGTTTGGATGATATTAAACACCTTGAAACAGAAGATCGGCCATGGAAGGTAAACGATGACTAGTGTATGAAGTGGAGATTTTTTGTGCATTGTTTATTTTTTCAGTAAGGACAATTTTGCCACATTCCTTCCAACGGAATGAATTAAGGTCATCCGAAACTAGTCTCCATATCGACATTCCTTAATTAATAATGTTAAGAGGTAAATTCTGTAAATGTCAATTTAGAATAAAATGATGATATGTTCAACTCTAATTTTGATGATAAGTGAAAGTAGTCCAATTTAGTACTTATACATCTTCAATGTGCCTAATGATTTGAAAGTTATCCTTACTAAAATTTCAAAAATCTATTGTGTAGTTTGTATCATAAGCAAAATTTAGAATTTAAAGTAGAATAGACATGACTATGTTCTTGATGTATAGAAATATAATATTATCTATATTGGGCTATATTACTTCAAAACAAAACCATAAAATGCATCAAAGATATAACAAATAAAACACAACCATAACAAATAACAAAGATAGACAGACATAAACAAATAACAAAGATAGATAGTAAATTATCTTCAAAACACAACCATAAACACAAATCATACATCAAATGCATAATTAAGAACTCACAATAAACACCTAAAGTTATAAGTTAAACTTAGCACAACTTTGTTGATGAAAATAGAACAAAAGAATAATACCGATTCAGCTAATAATGGTTCTTCAACGGTGATGTGTGATATACAAAACCCAAACAGAAGAGAGGATTTTGAGAAATGTTAATGGCTTAAACAAGAATGGAGTAGCCTTTTACGTTTTCGTCTTTGAAATCCTAATACAAAACGATGTCATTTACTGTTTACTGTAGATGTTTGGAAGTAGTATTAATTAATTTGCTACGATCTATTGTATTTGGTCGACAAACGTCAGAAGTAGCAACTAATACATGGTTCGTCTCCAAAGCCCGCGGGTTTATAAATAATTTTTAATAAATTTATTTTCCTATTCCAAATGAAACATAATTTAAATTAAAAATTAAATTATTTAATTGAAAACTATTTGAAAATTAATTTGTTGATCGTTCAAATAAATTATAATTGACTTACAATTTTCAGAAAATTATACATTTTGATTATTATAATTTAAAAAACGTATTTAAAAAAATTATACATTTTAATTATGGTTGGTCACAAAAATGATCTTCTACAACTAAAATTACTTCGTCGCTAGAACCCTCGAGTATTTAAATTAAATGTATCTTTTTATACAAATAATAAGGTTAATGGTAGATTAAGGGCTAAAGGATATATGTTGTCCTGTTAGTGATGAATTTGGTTTAAATGAAATGTGGTTTGCAATCCTTATTAATTCAACTAATAACAAAAAGAAGATACAAATTAAAAATTTCTCCATTTTATTTTGTTTATCCACCAAATTAAAAATATAGATTAGTAATTCCCAAAAATGAAGCAAATCAAGAACACACGTTAATGGTTATACGTCGCAAAATCCTATGTACGACGTTAATAGATATTTTTACCTACAAAAATATTGTATATTCAAAACCTTTTTGCGACAATTTCATGAATATATCGCAGATATTGTTTTGCTACCAAAATTCAGCAACCATTTGAGCGACGATTATTTTTTGTCGCAAATTAATATTTGCAACGATGTTTTAATGTATAGCGACGTTTATTTTCGTCGTCAATAACCTTATCTGTTGTAGTGTATCCTTTAAATGGCTATCAATGAAAGCTTGTTGATTATGAATAAATTCAAAGGCATCCAAACCAACATGATATATAAACTACATAGTCAAATTACTTGAAATTATCAATCATCTGCATCACACATTCTGCTTCTCTTTTGCTTTCCTGAGCCAATCACTTTAGTTATGTATGTAAGAGCTGTTTATTTGTCAGTTCTTGGCCTCATTTCATCTCTTGAATTGAACAGGCTGAATTCACTCACAAAAAAGACCTAATTGTATTTAAGCTTGTCATAAATTGTGACACCTATGCCTTTCGAAAGGAGAGAAGTGATAGTGTTTTCCAAGGTGCTATATGTATGTAAATTTAATTTACGTTGTCTAAATAAACAGGAGCGTGCGAAACCTTTGAGCCATGTACACATACAGATGTAACAATGGACCGCCGTCATTTGGAAGTGAGAAGGTGCATTTAACTTGGACGTGAGGCCAGTCGCCTAAAGGAACGTGATTACTATGTCCGGATCGAACGAAGCAACTTACGCAAGTCAACCAAATTAAGCTTCTAGTGAAACGATGAGTTCATGGCCGTACTTTTTTGACCCAATCGCTCCCCATCCAAGAACACAGCTGACTGTAGCTTACTCGATAGTTGGTAGAACAGTTGAAATCAATTCCAAAGTCGGTTGAAGCAAAACTTTTGTCGCCAGGAAGGCTCTTTCGACTAGTCTTTGACTTCTTTAAAACGCGTCGTATTGCTGTCACTTGTGTCTTGTATAACCTAACCCAATGATGTATCCTTTCCTGGGTAAAAACTGTCTTTATGTTCAATAAGATCTAAAGAACTTGCAAAATATATATGTCCCAAGTCTCCCTAATGCTCTGATGTGATTTTCTAAGATATTTTTTAATCTTATTATTAATACAATTGGAGAAGGTAAATTAATTTAAATTCATGTAGATAAGTATGGTTAAAGAATTAACATTTTTTAACTTATTCCATTTATACTTGGAGCTTTGACTGCCTCCATGTCCAAGAATCAACACCGTCCCTCAATATGTAGAGATGTTCCCAATACTTTTAAAACTTAAAAAGAATGCTGTGAAAGCGCCAATTTGGAGTTTTGGACACTGAATCTTTTCTGAACTATTATGGGAAAATAATGGCATCCATGTCCATTAATATAATGACAAGTGATAGTGATCTTTCTAACTAAAATCGATTTGCAAGTGTAGGAGCACAGGCTTGACGGTGGAATGAACAATACAACCCAAAAACTTTTTTGTATATGCTATATTAGGGCGAGGAAAGAAGTCTTCACATTAGCATGGAGTTGCTTTTAAATGAGTTTGACATAAGTGAATTAGAATTAAAACTTATTTTATAAATGAAATTTAATAATTTTTCAAGAGATTGAATTACGATTAATTTTATCTAACCAATTTTTATTACAACATCACAGTATAAATCTCGCTAAGACATTGAATCTAAAGAGGTACAGTAATGCTCAACCTTACTTCTAATTAGTAGAGAAATTGTTTTTAATATTAACCAATTTTTTTTGTACCAACAAATTTATGCAGATGTTTTGAGTATCATATTATCAGAAAAATACTTAATAATTATTATACTTGTATACATTATAATTACAAATTTACACTAAGTTCATAATCTTAGTAAAATACATTTATGCAATGTGAATTTAGTTAAGAAATTGTATTCTTATAGAATTTTTTAAGTAAAACATAATTATGTATATATACAAAAATTATACAAGTATCAAAAACATTTATTAGATGCCCTAAAAATTAGGAATATATAGTTTAAAAATATTTCTAATTTATGATTTGTCCAAAATTTTCATTATTCATATGTTCACTTTTAAATTTTTACTAATATATAAAGAACCATATGATTATTTAAAAAAATAATTTGACACAATATGACTCAAATTTTCTTTAAAACATTTCCAATTTTAAAAAGTAAGTTGATAGCATATGTTATAAAGTATACCATTTTTCAATTAATAAGAAAGTAAGTTCCTAATATTTTAATACAAAAAAAGTTCAAGAAAACTAGTTAGAAAGGTTAAAAGCACTGAAAGCAACTTGGATGAAATTTTATACACTTCCGTTCACGCATCTCAAAGCGACCAAATTCATAAAGAGAACACGAATATGAACCTAAGTACTCTTCTATATATCATATATTGGAACATTTAAGGGGATGAACTCGAGATACGTCTCACGACTTTCTTCTTCACGTTTTAACATAACATTTGAAAGGATACTTCAATTCCAAAGCTAAAAAGCTTGGATAATCTTATCAAAGCAACTTGTTTTGACTTGACCTTAAACTCTAATCATCCCATATATGTCAATAACTACACGAATGTGAATACACAAAGTAGAAATGGGAAAGGCTTTACCGTGAGGATTGAATCGGAAAAAGATTTAATGTCTTTAATTTACATACCATCTCGAACGCGTAATGACCATTGATTTACAAATGTAATCTATGATGTGACAAAAGATAAACAAGTACGCTATAACAAGTTAGGGGTTTGCAAAAAGCAAAGAAAAAAATAATTAAACAACTTGAAGAAAATGGAAAAGCCCTCACGAGCAGGCACTCGATTTCAATTGACAAATCCAACCCACCACCCATGATAGAGCTGCTGCACCAATGCATGCACACCACTGCGTTAAGCTCAACTTTTCAGTATTTGCCACCTTGTTCAAGGCCTCCACTATCATCACCTGAAGAAATACGACTACACCAATTATCATCAAGAACACCTTGTTCTTTACTATCCCTTCCAATCTCTTGTTCTTCTCACTCACCCTTGCGTTGAACACACTGAACAGTTGGCAAAGAGCAAAAGTATTGAAAATGACTGTCTTCTTCACATTCTTGCTCATTCTGAAGATTATACTACCTTTAAGTTGCAGAGTCAACAAGATGGCCGCCTGGTATGAGGCCTGAACTAGCAGATTCTTCCACATGCTATCTGAAATCAATAGTTCTTGTTTATCAGCTGGCGGATTCCGCATGAGATCATCGGTGGGTTGGTTTGTGGAGAAGGCCAACACTCCCAAGGTGTCTACGAGGAGGTTTAACCATAGTACTTGTGCTGCTGTCAGAGGTGCTTCACTGCAATAAACAGCTGCGATGAAGTTGAAAACAAAGGCAGCAATGTTGACAGTGAGCTGAAATTGAATAAAGTTGTGAATGTTGCTGAGGAAGCACCTTCCCCAGCTTAAAAACGTCGCGATAGATGTGAAGTTATCGTCCAATATTACTATGTCTGCGCTCTCCTTTGCGGCTACAGTGCCTTGAATTCCCATGGAAAACACAACATCTGCTTTGGTTAGTGCTGGTAAATCACTTGAACCATTTCCTGTCACTGCCACCACGTGCCCTTTTCTTTGAAGACATTGAACCATCAGAAGCTTGTCCAGTGGTGACGATCTTGCCATTACTCGGATTCTATCAATCCTTTTCATTCTCTCTTCAACCGAGTAACTTCTGAACTGCTCACCTTCTACCACAACTTTTGCTGTCTCCTCTTCGTTCAGAATTCCACATTCTATTGCTACGGCTGTTGCCGTGTAAACATTGTCCCCGGTGATCATTTTAACATTCACCTTCGCGTCCTTGCACAAGTTGATGGCTTCTTTAACCCCTAGTTGACATGGATTCTCCAATCCGGAAATTCCTAACAGGGTGAGACCGGACTGTTCGAGTTTCTCATAGACTTGATCGTTCTGTTCTACAACTTTTCTGTGCGCGAAAGCGATGCATCGCAGGCCTTTAGCTGACATTCTCTCAATTGTTGCCTCAAGTTCCATTCTTTCTTCTCCATTCATGTCTTTTACTGCTCCGTTTCTCTCATAATAATATGAACACATGGGTAGTATAATCTCAGCCCCACCCTTCCAATGTGTGTGAATTGCCTTTTCGTTTGCCTTCCTCATCAGAATCCCACTTCTCTTTCTTTCAGAATTGAAGGCCTTTACTTCAATCACTTGGCAATCTTGCTTTATTCCCTTGATATCCATGCCCAAACATGCTGCACCCCATTCAAGTATTGCCTTTTCGGTTGTACTACCAGAAATCTCAAGAGTTGATCCAGCATTTTGCTCGCCAACTATGCAGGTGTTGTTTAAAGCAAGCCCTTCCTTTAGCAACTTGGATACGCCAGGTTCAATCTCAATCAAAGAACCACCACCAAATGCTTCTTTTCCAATCCAAAACTCTGCAACTTTCATCTGGTTTAAGGTAAGTGTGCCAGTTTTATTTGAGCAGATGGTTGTAACTGAAGCCATGGTTTCAAAAGAAGAAAGCTTACGAACCATAACATTTTCGTCTTTCATTCGCTTCATAGAGTAAACAAGGGTTAAAGTCACCGCCAGAGGCAGACCTTCAGGAATCGCCAAGTTCAATACAGTCATTGATGAGTTTAAAAAGCCGACCATTGCCCTGAGCATGTCAATGAAACTTTTCTGCGTGTTGTTGAACAACAGCACCATGAAGATCACCATAGCTACTGCCAATCCAGCCTTCCCAATACAAGAAGTCAGCTTATGGAGACTTTCTTGTAATGGAGTCTCCTCAATGTCCATGTTCGCAGAACTCTTCATCTCTCCCCATGAAGTGTCCATCCCAACAGATGTGACAATCATGGAGCCAAACCCATCAATCACCTTCGCTCCAGATAGCAAAAAAGGGTTTCTGCTGACATCAACACTAATGATATTGTCTAGTTCTCCTCCGTTGTTGGATTCCTCCACTTGCAAACAATAACCTTCCAGTAACAAGCCATTAGCTGGTATCTGATCTCCAATCCTGAAAGAAACGACATCTCCGACTACAATGTCAAATATTGACACAAGAAAGTGCCTTCCATTTCTCACCACTTGCACCTTTATGTCATCGCTTGCACAAGAAACCTCCCTTGATTCATTTGATAGCCAGAAGTTAGCTCCGGCGCAGAGAGCAACAACTAGAAACACAGCGACGATGTTGCTTACATCGTTGCACCAGCGGGAGTAGCCATGTTTAGACTCTGACTGTTGTTCGAAGCTGAATCCAAGAGACAAAACAGCCCAGACCAAAAGAATGATCATGATTGACCCCTTGAGAGCTGCTAACGAAAACCCAAGAAAGGTTCTTCGTGGCGGTTTCGGATATGTATTTGCACCAAAAACATTTCTTCTCTGAAGAAGGTCGTTTTCAGAATCTGAGATGCCCTCCTTCACATTACTTCCAAGAATTGTAGCAACTCGTTGAACTCCTCCCAGTTCATTCAAGAGTTCAATACTCTTTTCTTTTACCATGTTAATGAGGGTTTTGCGTGCAACGTCGTTCAGATGTGAAAGGACATGATATGGGGTATCATGATCATTACTACTGATATCAATGGCGACATGCGAAACTGAAGTTTCCTTGGGAACTTTGTTTGCAAAGTGACGAATTGTCCTCAGAAAACAAATTGCAGTGAAAGCAGTGCGCCACCGTCGTTGGGGGCGTTGCCCGGAAGAGAAATATTTGACAATCATCGGCTTTGTAAGAGAAGACTACTACGAGCAAAATTGCATAGAAAACGTATAGAAAAACCAAGGCAAGTGAAACCAATGGATATTCTGGTTATTGGAGACACTATCATCATCTGGTTGAATTTGGCTTTATAGGAGGGAATTTTGAACTTGTCAAGATCAGTAAAGAAACTGACACGGACAAAAAAGTGTTAGTGCCATCTTTTTCCATGTCGATGTTGCACACGTGAATAGTTAACCGAAGGCAAGAAGATACCTTGGGAGCTATTGATGTATTCACACTTCTTTCCATCTGAATCCGATCCGCATTTCGAGCAAATTGCTAACATCAGCAAAGTAGGAGGTGAGCGTGCAAGAAGCCAAAATGGACTTGAGAGGAAGTTGATTGGGTCAAAAAGTACGTGCCATGAACAGAACTTATATCCTCCAGGAGAAGACTTCAATTTGATACTCTGTAAGTTGCTCCGAAAGACATTATATGACGTTTCTTTGCCTCCACGTCTCAGGTCGCGCCCGTGTTGACCTCAAAGACGACGATCCACATACTACCGATGATTTTTCGTTGCCACGTTGAGAAGGTTCTCCTGCTCCTTAGACAATAGTACTTAACCCAATTTTGGTCAATGCATATATATACATATATGTATATTATATATATACATACATATATATATATATATATATATATATATATATATATATATAATAACTCAGATACAGCAGAATTTGATGATAATCAATCATATACAAAAGAATAATAAACAAAATCTAAAAAGAAATACTGTTGTGCTGTATGAATAGCTCCACTTAGATTGTTAGCAATTTTATTTTCATTGATTAATAATTGAAATTTTTCTTCTACTTTTTGACTAAAAGGATATGGTAATTTTTGAATAAAAATATGTGTATAAAGTTCTTGTTTGAAATCTTGCTAATTTATAATAATATGTTTTAAATTCACAAATATAATGTTCTAAATAACAAAGATCATATATAACATATACCCTCCCTTCAGAGGAATCAATTTGCTTTTGTGACTGTTGTGGTGGTTGAGTAAATTGCTGAGGAGTGATAAGTGGTGGTGTGGTTAAAGGCTCAGTTTTTGGTTCTATGGTAGAAGTTGAAGAAGGAGGTTTGGATTTCACATTTTGCTTTAGAACTTAGATAGTGGTTTTGAGTTGGTTGATGTCTCTGGTGATAGTGCCAATAAGCTGTTGTTGATTAATCAATTCGATTTCTTTTTGGGCTAATGCATCTTCTAAACTGGTTAATACTGCTTCCATTCTCTAGTTAAAATATCTGCAAGAAAATTATCAGAAGATTTGATATAATGAATAGAAAATTGATATTGGTTTAATTCGAGTTGCCATCGAATTAACCTTCCTTGATTAAAATTTGCTCGGATATTATATTTTAAGAAGCCAACTAAATATTTTGAATCTGTTTGAACAGAAAATGTAACAGGTAGTAAATCAATATTTTTCATTTTCGTAAAGTTTTGAGACAAGCAAGTGTCTCTTTATCATGAATAAGATATCTGCATTCGGTGGGAGTAAAAGTCCCATTGATATATTTGCATAAATGTACTTGCTTTGATTGTGGAGGTTTTGCCAAAAGGCATCCAACCTACGTATCGTTGCTTGCATCAATTTGTACAATGAGTGCATCTTGAGGAAGATAATTATATAAAGCTGGTAAATTTGTGCATAAAGCTTTGAGTTTCCTCATTGCTTCGATATTAGCATCAGTCCAATTCCATTATTTTTTAGTACTACATTTTTGTTGTAAACTTCTTCGTTCTTTAGCCAGATTATGTAAAAATCCTTGATCAGAGATATAATTTAAAATTCCTAAAAATTGTTGTACTTGAGTTCTATTATTTAATTGATCTGGAAAATCTTGTATTTTTTGTAAAATATTTGGTTGTAACTTTAAATAACCATGTTGAAATGCTATACCTAGATATTCAATATGTTGTTGTGCTAATTTTACTTTTTTCTTACTTAAAATTAAACCTTTTTTACTACATCTTTCTAATACTATTTTAACCTTTTTTAAATGATCAACTTTGTTTTGATTAGAGTAAATGATTATATCATCTATATAAACAAAAGTAAAATCTTCTAGACCAGCCAAATTATTATCCATATATCGTTGATAAATAATAGGTGCTTGTTTTAATCCGAATGGTAAAACATTTCATTAATAATGTTTTTGAGGAGGACAAGTAAAAGCTGTTAAAGGTTTTGTATTTTCATGTAATCGTAATTGCCAATATTCTGATTTTGCATCTAAAGTAAAAAACCATATATGTCCTTTAAGTTTATATGTATATATGTGTGTATATACCTATCCTCTCCTTCTTCTTGTATCCTCTCCTAGCTTTAGCCTTGCTTTTGAATCCTTTCTTTTGTCAATGTATTCTCTCGTTGTTGTTGTATCCTTAACCAATCTGATCTACCACTTGTTCTTCTTGGACAACTTGGTTAACAAGATCCTTTGGTGGGAAAGG
>JANQAP020000083.1:1131775-1153870 GCA_026874005.2 Erythroxylum coriaceum
CCGGGAAATGTCATGAATGCATGTACAGTTATTTTCATGTGCAAAATGTACCATTCACATGTATGTGTATGCATAAATATGTAGAGGCATTTCAAACACCCATGGACCACTCAAAAATTACCATTCTACCCTTCCCATCGGTGATGGGATGTTACAAAGTACCTAACTCTTCTACATTCTAGTCCAATGACATAAATTGAACTTTTCACTTATTAATTTCCAATCCAGACATTGTAGTGAATTTTTTCAAAGTCTCCATAAAGACCTGAATTGAGTCGATGTCTACCTTACTAAGAAGTAAAACATCATCTACAAAATCCAAATGGGAAATTTTGTTCTTCTTACACTTTGAATGGTATTTGAATGAGTTTCTCTTCCTGAATCTCTTGTTTAAGATTCTAAAGAATATTTCCATGTCAATTATGAATAAGAAGGAGAAAAAGGGTACCCCCTTGCCTAAAAAAGTAGAAGTAAATTAACCAATACTTTATAGGAAACTGTAGAGATGTACTTTCTGACCCACCTTTTGAATTGATTAGGAAACCCTATAGCTTCTAGTGTGTCTAGAATGATGTCATAGTAGATAGAGTCATATGCCTTGTGTATATTTAGCTTAGATTAATAAAATGTCATCCCCAATTCTTCTGTATTTTATAAACACATATTGGTTATAGATGATTATGCTTTCTAAGGTCTCCTAAAGCTTTATGGATAAATTTTTGGCCATGATTTTGTAAAGTACATTATAACAAGAGATTGACTTATAGTCCATAATGCTTATTGGATTAGGGACCTTAATAACTAAGAAAATGTTAGTTTTATTTATCTCCTTTAACATAGTTCCCTTATTGAGCAATTCCAGAGTAACTTTATTGACTTGATCCCCTAATATGTGATAAGATTTCTAGAAAAAAAAACTAGCATTCCAATCATCAGGATATGGGGATATTTTAGGGTTATGGCTCCATAATGTTGTTTTATGCAATGAATTGGGCTAATAAGAAAGCCTCTTATTCTTTTGAGATTAATTTGGAGCAATATTCCCCTATCTCTTACGCATTGGAGAGGTATTCCTTATTTGTACTAAGGAATTCCTTAAAATTATTAATAACTACCCATTGAATTTCTTCCTTGGACTTAAAATTGTTTCCCCTTGCATCCTGGATTAAAATTATAATTTTTTTACTCTTCCTTATCAGGATTATATGAAATATTTTGAGTTTCTATCCCCGTTTTAAAGCCATAAAACTTTGGATCTTTTCTTGAGGAGAGATGAATGATATTCTAGAGCTTGTGAACATTCGATAAAAGCAATTTTCTAATTCAACTTCAAATAATTATCTTCAAGTCAACTCTTTTTGAATATGTTCCAATTACATTCTCTTGTTCTTAAGTAATGTTTTGGTGTTATGCACTTTCATCATATTTAAGGATTTAAGTTAATATTTCATAGCGTCTAGCTTACTAACACATTTGTAAGCTTGAAATCCATTCATTGGACATTCCATACCTTTACCAATAGCTTCCTCATATCCTTCCAGTTCTAGAAGGCAGTCGTTGAATATGAATTGTGAGAACTTGGGTTTTTAAGACCATAATTATCCCATTCAAATGATTCTAATGATAAGTTATGATACTCTAGTTTCCACAAATTCCATTACTATCGGTTTTTAAGACCATAAAAGATCATGCGCTACCTACTGGTTTATGGGAGAATTCAAACCCCCCCTTACATTCCATATTATAATTGACATAAAGAGTTAGTTTATGTGCTCCTTGGGGCCTTTCCCTCTTGCTTTCCTCCTAAAACTCATTTTAGGTATAAGGGAATTGGTTTCTTCTCCAATTTTGTTCTTTCCATTCCCCTTATGGGGTGTGGGAGGGGGATCCCTATCTTTATATGTCTACGACCTCCTCAATCTCAATTGGGGGATTACTAAGTTCCTCATGTCCTATTGGGCTCACCCCATATTGCATTCCCTCCCTTATTCCACCTTCTTTCTCCAGTAGGAGAATTTATCGTTTGGAAGTATCTCTTGTTTTTCATTGTCTGCTTCCTTATTGACCTCATCTATAAACCTCTCCTCAGACTTTAATGTTTCCTTTATATTAACTTCCTTTACTTGTGGAGAGTCCTATGTCTCTAATTTTTCCTCTTCATCCTCCTTATCTACTCCACCTTGGATATTTTTAGCTTGGATCCCCTTCTGAGGTTCCTCAATTCTTTCCTCCTCTATGAGCCCGACATACTCTGCTATTTTGAAAGTTCTTTCTGTTAGCTTCCATTCCTAGTTTTCTTTAATTTTTCATAGTTTCTATAAGTACGTGACTTTGACATCTTGCTCCACCATTCCTCCTTCCTCTAAGAGTCTAATGACTATAACCATTTCTAGTAGTTCTTTCTTCACATCCATTTCCACAAACACTTTGGTATAGCCTATTATACTCACTGAAACAGTACTACAGTCCAAACTTACTGGTTTGCCAAGAGCACTAGCCAAGTAGCTTAACCTAGGGGTGCTCCAATCTTCTTAAGGGATATCGTAGAATTGCATCCATATAGGTAAAGATTTGAAGTTGTTCCTATCAATGGTGAGATTAGGCCTTCAAAGTTACAACATTAATGGCTTATTTCTATAATGCCAAGGACCTTATTATTATGTCAATTAAGAGTTCGTGAGTTAATTATTATGTTAATTGTATATATAACATGTTTTATTGGGTATTTAATCAACTATTTACATGCCTAAATTGATTCAAATTTTAGACTTGTGAAAGTCCCATATAAGGGTTCTGATGAATTTATGACTTTGTCAAATAAATAGGTTTAGAAGACTTAAACACATTTACCGAGTGTCTAATTGTGTGATTATTGACATATAGTTATTAATATTGTTAATGTTGGGCAAGCTTTACAATTTATAGCCCTAAAATATCACAAGTGCATGGGTCGTGAAATGTAGTATATAAAGGGTCGATCTCACGAGGAGGTGTGAACTAATCTAATCCTACAATATCTAAGGTTAAGAAAATTAATAAAATGAAAATAAAATTGCACACAAAAGTAAATATAGGAAATGATTATCAAGAAATTAATGTGCAAGTTTAAGACAAAAAGAAATTGAAATCAAACAACACAAAAGTCACAATGGAAATCAACCAAGAAAAGTTACCAAATTATGAGAGAGGGGATTCTTCCTATCATTAATGTTAACTTATTCATTTATGTGTTAATGGGGTGTCAGTTCTAGACTATCAAAGGGGAGGTCACTCTCTCTCGAGTTATAATCATGCGCCCTAATTAACAATCCCTAATTGGTTTAAGTACCGAATGGGTAATCTCTCAATTACCAATAGTCCTAATTTAAGCTCTTTAATAAACAATCGGTTCTCACACAAGATCTCTCTCCATATAATAACTAACTAGATTGATTGCATAGTTTATTAGATCACCTAACTATTATTAACCCGACCCAATCATTTTGCATTCGACTCACCCTCTCGATTTGCTACCAAAGCATGAAGATATAACAATTAATCACAAAACCCAATCAAAATAACACAAAAATAACTAGATTAACATTAGCTCAAGGTAAAATCCCAAAAGAAAGTTAGAACATTTTAATCTTAGAACATTTTAATCAAACACAAATCCATAAATATATTTGTATTCATCTTAACATTCAAGCAAATGAAAATAAAGATGAAAAAAATACACGTGGAGTAGGGATCAAGAAGCGTCGGGAAAGCAGCAGTCGCGAAGACCCGCTTCTTTCTCCTCTCTTCCTATTTCTCTCTCTTCTTCTTCTCTCCTCTTGGAGTGTTTCACAAAATGGCAGATTGGAGGCTCCCTTTTCTATCTTCTCTTTTCCATCTTATAGCCTTTTCTAATTAGGGCAACTCTAAGGCTTTTTTTGTACTTCAAAGTTCCAAAATGTCCCCAAAAAATGAAGTTTAGAAAGTCAGGGTGCATTGTCTATCGCGCAGAACGTGCCACAATTGTGGCTCCTTGCATCTGCTTCTATCACGATCGTGGCCCTTCTATCATGTTTCTGTCACTATTTTGGTTTAGGCCTCCTCTGAATCTCCTCCGTTATTTGATATTTGCCCTGAAACACTAGCAAATACATCACAACACCTCAAAAACATAAAATTAAAGCTCAAACGCATACTCTAACCCATAAAATACTCAAGACATAAATATTTCATTAACTAACACAATGCTAACCTAAACACACACTAATCGATTAAATTTAACCATAAACACATCCTAAACTACCCACAAAACATGATACAATCCATGACTATCAATATCACCAAACTTAAATGTTAGCTTGTCCTCAAGCAAAAACAAAACAAGAAAAACAACACCACATCAAAACACCAAACACGCAAATGCAATAATAAAGCAATGACATCCAACTTCACGAAACTAATTTAACTTTGAACACAATCCCTCAAGTTGTTCTAACTTATAACTTGCGAAATCCATGTCTAAATACCTTGGACTAAAAATACAACTAATCCAAACCTTAATGTTAAGCTTATTCACCCCTTATCACTTGCACACATGCACTGATAATTATTTAGTCTATCAAAAAATGTAACTATCCCTGAGTATATTTTCATGAAGATTCAAGTTGTTTATAAAGATAGATAGGTTTTATTTGACAAAACATTGTTTTTGTTAATTTTATAGACATGAACATAGCCTTTTTACATGAAGACAAACATTTGTGATCAATGTCGATTCGGTTACTCAACTAGGTCATATTTTGATTAAATGACTTGGTTGGAATGTCATTGTAGCCTTGTAGTGTGAAGGCACACATTTGTGATGCGTATCGATCTGGTTACTTAGCTACATCACATGCTCAACTGGCTACTATCTCTATTCATAATCTGAAGGCCAGCGGAATAGTTTTTATTATTTTCTATCTCATTTCTTTAGCTAGTAATTCTCATAAAAAAGTACTAACGATACTACTTATTTGATTGGCCTAAAATTATAAATAAATGGGACAAATTCCTAGGGTGAATAAACTAACATCATATCCTAATTAACATGTATATTTAACCAAAGTAACCTAGGTCACTAATTTCATAAGCTAAAAAATCTTCAAAACCTAAAAGACTATGTTTAAAGATAAATCAATTCTGTTAAATCCTAGCCATTGACACATTCACACAATTCAAAAAATGTAAACCTAAACAAATTAGCATGCAAAATGCAAATTTCACACTCAAATAAAAACAAACATACACACAACCCTCCCCACACTTGGACAACACATTTTTCTCAATTTGAAAAGAGCAAATAAACAATACATAAGGTGGGAATAAACATAAAATAACACTAATCATAAGACAGAATTTAAAAGAGAAAGGGTTAGAACACAAAACCATCATGGTGAAGGAGGTGGTGTTAGAGGGGGAATCTCCACTCCTTAAGTAGCAAAGCATTTCTTAATGCTTTGAATGTCTCTGCATTGTCTCCGCTGCTCCTGTGCAATCTCCTTTAACCTCCTATTAGTCTTTGTCAATTCATTCAGCACTTTCTCCCAGCCCGCTTCTTTTGTTTCCTCTCCCAATTCCTTGCTGGTTGAGTACTCTTCTTGTTGCTGTGGTGCTAAACTCAAACTTGCTTGTCCTGCCCTGGTTTTGAAATGATATTTGGCAAGTGTTAATGAACTTAGGATGATGGATAGTTAGTCCATTACATTCAACACCATAATACTCAACAACGGCCGTGACCAAGTACATCATCATCACCCAGTTTGAAATCTCGCAACAAAATGGGATCTGAGGAGGTCTGATAGTGCTCAACCTTATCCCTACATAGTAGAGAGGTTGTTTTCGGTAGACCCACATGTAAATGTGATAATGAAAAAGTGATGCAAGTTAAAAAGGGTAAAAAAGGAAAACTAGATATGTTAAAAAGATGGGGTAAAAGAGATGAAAACAAATACGTTATGACATGAAAATAAATCTGGATATAAATAAATAAAAATAGGAAAGGAAATAGAAACAAAGGATA
The DNA here is from genome assembly GCA_026874005.2 of Erythroxylum coriaceum. Classification (NCBI taxonomy): domain Eukaryota; kingdom Viridiplantae; phylum Streptophyta; class Magnoliopsida; order Malpighiales; family Erythroxylaceae; genus Erythroxylum; species Erythroxylum coriaceum. Next base: position 1,137,813 of record JANQAP020000083.1, read on the forward strand.
TACCTGATATGGAGCCCAGCTCTGCTAAATACCTAATAGGCTGCAACAGAGTGGCTCTACTCGTCTCTATTTGGGCTAGGAGTTCTTGCACTACAACCTTATGTGTATGACAATCCTACAATGTACGACATCCTTGTTGGACCTTTCCCATACACCTGTGCTGAAAAGACAAATAGTATGACAGAACGACTGGCCTACGACTCGTAAACTAGAAAAGACATATTAGACTTCCTACGCGGTGAATACGGTGTGCGAGCGTTATAGTAAACAACTCGTAATACACTTACTCGACTATCTTGGTGTATTTTAAAGGTTTTCCCTTACCCTTATCCTATCCCACCTAAATTTTCTATTTCTGATCACTTCCATAGTAAGGGCCAACTCTGTCATATCTTTCTTAACTGCTTCCCTCCAGGTCTTGTATGGCCTGCCTTTTCTCCTCTTATATCCACTAAGGATTATTTGCTCACATCGTCTTACCGGAGCATCAGAGTGCCTTCTGCTCACATGCCCAAACCACCTAAGCCTGGTCTCTCTCATCTTGTCGGCAATATTGGTCATTTGTAGTCTATCTCTCACCACACGATTTCGGACCTTATCTCGCCTGGTAATGTCACACATCCACCAAAGCATACGCATCTCTGCTACCAATAACTGTCTTGTATGCCGACTTTTGGTGGGCCAACATTCTGCCCCATATAGCATGGTTGGCTAAATCACCGTTCTGTAAAACTTCCCTTTGAGCTTGAAAGGAATCTTTTTATCACATAAGACCTCTGATGCGCTTCGCCATTTGCCCCACCCAAATCTGATATGATTGACTATATCATTATCAATATTCCCATCTTTTTGGATGATGGACCCAAGGTTTTTAAAACTTTGTTTTTATGGTATGACGTCAGTTCCAATTGTTACTGCCGCCTTATGGACCATCTGGCTTCCCGAAAAGTTGCATTCTAAATACTCCGTCTTAGACCTACTCATTCTAAAACTTTTTGACTCTAACGTCTCTCTCTAACATTCTAACTTGAAATTGACCCCCGCCCTGGTCTCATCTACCAGGACAATATCGTCAACAAATAACATACACTAAGGTACCTCTCCTTGAATATGTTTGGTAAGCTTATCTATCACTAATGCGAACAGAAAAGGGTTTAAAGCAGAACCTTGGTGTAGGCCAATACTAATAGTAAACGCTTCCGTGTCGCCCCCTATCGTCCTTACGCTAGTCAATGCTCCTTCATACTTATCTCTAATAATGCGTATATAGGTCATATGGATTCTCTTTGCCTCCAAGCACCTCCATAAGATTTCCCCTATCATACGCCTTCTCCAAATCGATACAAATCATATGAAAATCTCGTTTTTGTTCCCTGTAGCATTTCATAAGCCTACGAAGAAGATTGGTTGCTTCTATCATGGACCTACTAGGCATAAATCCAAATTGGTTGGCTGATATAGAAGTCACTCTCTGGACTCTCTTCTCAATTACCTTCTCCCACAGCTTCATGGTATGACTTAGTAATTTGATGCCTCTATAGTTGTGACAATGTTGGATGTCCCCTTTGGCCTTATATATTGGGATCAACCTACTCAATCTCCATTCATCTGGCATTTTAGCTGAATGGATCATATTAAAAAGGCAAACTAACCACTCAATAGCCATAATTCCTATTCGCTTCCATACCTCTATAGGGATCTCATCCGGCCCAACTGCCCTTCTGCTCCCCATCACTCTCAATACCTTTGTAATTTCTCCCCTTATAACCCTTCTGCATTGGGACCAGTTAGGAAAAAGGTCCGATACGGCGGGTTCTCCTAACTCTCTGTTGACCAAGATGCCTTAGTTATACAAGCCATAAAAGTATCTCTGCCACTAACTCTTGATGGGTTGTGTCTCCATGAGTACCTGACCTGCTTCATCACGTATATAGTAGACTTGGTTGAAATCTCTCATCGCACGTGCTCTATCTCGCGCCAACTTGAAAATTCGTGCTCCCTTGAACGTATCCAAATCCTTATACATAGTCTCATATGCTTCTCTTTTCGCCACTAAAATTGTCTTCTTTGCCTTCTACTTTGCTAGTTTGTACCTTGCTCTATTAGTTACACGCTCTGCATCTATTGTACTTGCTATTAGATCTTTGTATGCTTTCTTTTTCACCTTTACCGTCCCCTGAACCTCTTCCGACCACCACTAGGATTCCATCCGCCTGTCCATCTACCCTTTAGAGACTCCTAGGAGTTTTATAGCGGTTTCTCTCACTATGGGGGCTACTCCCCCAACATCCGATTTGTATCCCCTCTCATGGCCCATGCAGCTCTATACCGCATTTGATTCCTAAAACGTTCCACCTTGTCCCCTTTTAGATTCCACCATCTAATTTTACAACCTCACTTAGTAAATTGATGTGTCCTCCATCCCTTAATTCCTATATCCAAAACCAACAATTTATACGAGGTTAATAAGCATGCGGCCGGAAGCACTTTACAATCCTTGCACCATGCTCTAACTCTCTTCCTGACAAGGAAATAATTAATTTGCATCTTGGTCGTGTTACTCTTAAACGTCACCAAGTGTGCCTCGTTTTTCTTAATAAAGGAATTGGCTATCACCAGCTCAAACGCTACAGCCATATCCAGTAAGACATTTCCACTTTCATTTTTAGTGTCGTATCCAAAACCCCCATGAGTTCCTATATAACCGTCTGAGATAACCCCTATATGCCCATTAAAATCATCTCCTTAGATAACTTGCTTAGAGTCAGGGATTTATTGGAGCACTCCATCCAGTGCTGCCCAGAATACACATTTTTGTTGTTCGTCTAACCTAGCTTACGGAGCGTAAGTATATACTACAATGAGAACATCGTTGCTAAGAACAATTTTTGCCACCATAATCCTATCATTTACCCTTGTGATCCCCACCACTTGGTTTATAAGTTCTTGGACCACTAGGATACCTACCCCATTCTACATCCACGTATTCCCAGAGTACCAAAGTTTGAACCTCCCTATCTCCTTTGTTTTAGCTCCCGACCACTTAATCTCCTAAATGCAGGCTATATGTGTCATGTACTTGTCTAAAATTTCTACTAATTCTAGAGACTTTCCTGTGAGGGCCCCACTGTTCCAAGAGCCTATTCGCAATATATCGTCCCTTTTTTATTCTTGCATATTGCATGCACCAAACTGCTGGCACGGATCCCATCTGTGTAATTAGAAGCCATTCCTCCTAGCTCGTGGCCCTTACACCCTCTCAATGTTACTAACCTAACACTTCCTTATGATATATATATAGATAGATAGATATGTATATATAGATAGATAAATAGATATGTATATATAGATAGATTAAATAATAATAATAATAATAATAATAATAATAATAATAATAATAATAATAATAACAATAATAGAAAATAAATAAATAAATAAATACAAACTCAATATAGCAAGAGGGAGAACATCCAGACAACAGAAAGCATGACTGAAAAATGCATGTAAAGTAACTCATAAAATCTGTCAAACCTGTACAATAAAAGGTATTGGTCTAAAAAGAAGCAGATGCAAAAGAATCAACTCTTTCCAATGCCTAAAAACCCACTGGTAATATATTGTAGGGTCAAGCAGGTAGTAAGGTTTGCACTGGCAGGGAAGGGAAGAGTATAGAGAGAAAAACAATTGGCAGATGCTACACTATCATTCTATAAACTATTTCCTAAATGCTTTGTCCTATACAGGAAGACTTGTAAGAAACGTGCTCTGACTACCAACAGGTCTCTACCCGAAAAAATTGATTGATTTTTTGACTAGGCTCAAGACTGCTAGAGAAAACGATTACCTACTGATGACAAGAGACTTGGGACCTCGCAATTCCATCCTGTACAGCGGACTTGGACCGCCTGAGATGATAGCTACGGACAACACCCCTCACTCTCTTGTCCAATACTCACAACACATAGACCATGTTACAGTAGGGGAAAAATTTTGGGAAACACAAGAAAAGCAAGTACATAATGGGTCCTGACAGCAAACTGCATAGTAATGAACATGCCACAATAATCATACCATACAGAACGTCTGGGCAGAGAATTTAACAAAAATCACAATCTAAGAAACAGATAATCACGCAAAAAATACATACCCCATATAAATATAAGGGTGGTTGGAACTTCCACCCCTTACCTTCTCACCCGACTGGGAGCCATTGGTGAGTATCTTTCCACTTACAAACCAAAGAGAGCAGCTGTGTCTAATCCACCATCAATGGAGAGTTATTATGAAAATGAATAAAAATACAAACAGATACCTGGTTCAATGTACGTGAGAAACCCATCAGTAGGGAATGCCGGTGGAGGAATGCTCCTTTACTTTAATGGAAAAACGGGTGAAAAACTCCACTCCAAATTTCTGTTCCATCTAAACCCCCTTCTCCATCTCGAGGCTATTATGATTATGCAAATTTACTTTCCAATTTCAAATTATACCTCGAGGCTCCTGCTCCCACACCTGCAATATAATACACTAATTTTTCCATTCAATGGTCATGAAGAATATAAAACATTGATAATAGAATCTGTAGTAGTTAATGTACTTAAAAGAATTCTGCCAATTGTACATTTTGACCAAGTACCCCATGCCCAAATTATTACTCTTCTTATATAGAGAAGTAATAATGGCATTGAATATATGGGTGGAGGTACAAACTCGGATGCTATGATCCATGCACCACAAAATGAAAAGCTCCTTTGTCGATTATTTATTAGTTTTAGTTTTGTCAAAAATAGTTTGACACATAAATTTGTGTAGTAACAAATGTTCGTGGCTTTGGATAATATTGTTGCGGGCATTTTTAGCATCAAAGCTCTCTAACCAGTTAGTTTGGTCCAATAGTAGGTGGCACGAAAGTCATTGTGCTGGTCCACTATTGGGGATTCGGGGAATCCACAAAATTTCATAATTTAGCTTATATGGTTGACCCTACAATCGAAACCATAGTTCCTTAGAATTACTTGAGTCATATTGGAGTGATGCAATGAATTCTAGGGTTAATTCTTGGTAAATAGGATAATGGAAGTGCATGGATTTTCCCCATTGAATTCTTTCTCCTTAGGTTTCAACATTTTCTCTTAATCCTATTCTTTCTAATATATCAAAGTCAAAGTACTTAGGCACAACTATTTGCTTAAGGTTAAGAGATTGGAATCGTTTACTTTCCTCCCCTGAAAAGATTAGGAAGGGTGCACCATAATCCATTGCCCTATTCCGTTGGCCACGGCCTAATACTTGAACTTGTTCCTTAGGTTGGGTGCACTTAACAATTTGCTTAATGCAAGGTCCCATTAGGAATGAGAGTTGTGAAGAGTTTAGAGAGAGTTAAAGAATTGAAGACTTGCGGATGGTTTGAGAGAAGTGAGAGGATAATGAGGTTTTGAGTTTAGAGAGAGAGAGTGAAAATGAAGTGTGTAAGAAAAATAAGGTGGGATGTAAATATATATATTAGGAAGGGGTTAAGAGGGTTAAAATTAGAAAAATTTTAGTGAAAAATGCATTTACCCTTTCTGCTCGTGGCCTGCAAAAAATTTCTACACTTCTCTAAATTTTTTCCCCGTTGTTTCTTCCTTCCACTCTCATGATTCTTAATTTCTTATTTGCATCATTACCTCATTGTGCTTACCTTCCATATTATCCCTAGTCTAATTGATCCTCAATCTTTTCAAGATATTTATTGGAATCGAAACACACAAACAACATAATTTAAAACTATATAACACCAAAGACGAAATAACAAGCAATAAAAACCATGGGTTGCATCCCATGCAGCGCTTCTTTTACGTTCAGTAGCTCGATGTATGTTTTTCCTCATGGTGGTCTAAAAGAGTCCTTCAAATTTGATGCGGTCGTAGATCTCATAAGGTGTAGGTGCTCCACTGGATTATGCATACCACCACCCTTCATCATCTTATTCTTCCTTCGCCTTTTCCTTCGAGATTTTTCTGTTTTAGGTGAACCCTTTCGATTATCAATATTCCCCATTTTCCCACAATTTTCCATTCTCTTAATGATGGTCATAGGTTGGAGAGAACTTTTTCCATTCTTGAATACTGTGAAGGACACTTGCTTATCACCTACTCTCAAGGTCAATTCACCCCCATCAATGTCAATAATTGATCGAGCGGCAGCCAAAAATGGTCGTCCAAGGATTATTGGTGTCTCCATATCCTCCTTTATATCTAAAACAAAGAAGTCTATAGGGAAGGTAAATTTACCAACCTTAACTTGAACATCTTTCATGACACCTCTTGGCTAATGAACTGAGTTATCCACTGTCTTCACACGCATCTTAGTGGGTATTATCTCTCCTACCCCCAATCTTTGGCATAAAGCATATGGCATCATATTTATGCTAGCCTCCAAATAAGCAAATGCCTTATATATTTTAATACCTCCAATAATGCAGAGAATGTAGAAATCTCCTAGATCCTCTTTCTTCTATAGGAGTGTCATTGCCAGTTCATTTTCTACACACTCTCTGATAGATTCTATTAAGGTGAGTCATGTCATCAATTGCTTTATGATTTCCATAACCTCATTCAGTTCGGTTTCCTTGGATTTTCTCATTGCTTTGATCGGATATGAATCGAAGGCTGGTACTCTTTTATCTTAGGTAGGTTGTACTTAGCTAGCTAGGATCTTTCCTTGTTCTTTTGTTCTTCTGCTTTCCTTTCATCCTTGACTAGATTTAGTTATTGCTGCGCTAGAATGGGGTATGGAATTTTAGATTGATGCTCCTTGAATGGGTTCAATTTAGGTTCACTCTGCAGAAATTTTTTGTCAACCCTTTTCTTTTCCTTTGCTCCATTATCTTCAGTTTGGCCGAGCTTCTTCTCATTAGCCTTAGTGATCACCATGATCTTCTCCTTTGCATTTATTTTGGTATTACTCGAAAGGGTTCTTGCATTTCAGGTTGATAGCGCTTCTACCAATTGGCCGACTTGGACTTCCAGATTGTGTATTGAGAAGCCATAATTCTATTACTTGCTCAAACTTACCTTCAAACCTCTTATGAGCATCTTCCATGCCTCTAATCTGGTATGAGATCTTATCTAATTTGGAGTCCATTGTGTTTGGCTTCTCTTGTTAGAAACCAGGTGGTCCTTAAGGTATGAACTGACCTCCTGCATTGTTCAACCAAGAGAAGTTTGAGTGGTTCTTCCACCTAGGATTGTACGTGTTGGAGTAGGGGTTATTTCCCCCTCCTCGACCATATTGCACTCCCAAGTAATTCACTTGTTCTTGCCCATGACCCATCATCAAGAAACAATCAATGATATCATGGTCTATTTTCCCACATAGCTCATACTTCTCATACTTCAGCTAAACAGCTTTCGCAGAACTTGAGGAAGAGGCCTTCATATTGTTTAACTGTCGAGTTAGATTGTCAATCTTTGCTTGCATCTCTATTACTTGATCAACAACTATAACTCCTTTCTACTCTCAGAAGGTCTTGTGTTGTCTATTTTGCTCATTTATCCACAAACAACTGTTGCTCGCCATCTCCTCTAACAACTCCTCAACTTCATCCACTATCTTCCTCATTAACTATCCTCCTGAGGCTACATTAATAGTGTCTCTCGTGGGTGGATTCACTCCATTGTCAAATGTTTGTAAAAGGAATTCCTTTGTTAGATTATAGTGCGGGCACCTTCTTTACAAATCCTTGTATCTCTCCCACGCTTCATAGAACAACTCCCCATCACTATGTTGGAAGTTTGTCATCTCCTTGATGATTTTAGTTATCTTGGTGAGGGGAAAATACTTATCTAATAAGGCACGTACCAATTGCTTCCGTGTAGTGATATTAGAGGGGCTAAAAGAGTGATACCAAGCCTTTGCCCTATCTCTTCATATGAACAGGAAAAACCTCATCCTAACTGCATCTTCCGACATTTGATGATATCATAAGGTATCACATATTTCAAGAAAATTTGCGATATGTGCATTTGGGTCCTTGTTTATCAATCCATAGAATTGTAAATTTATTTGTAAAATGTTTAAAAGGGCTGGTTGATCTAAAAATAGGCAGCTTAAACTGGTGGTCTTGCCATACCTTGATTGGCTACATTAAAGCCTAGCCTTATGAAATCTATGAGGGGTCCTTGGTTAAGCTCCTTGATGCACTTCTTGAGGAAATTCTTTCGCCATTGGTTCCTCAACTTCTTCTTTCTGGTGTTTGGCTATTCAAATGGTTCATTCCAAATGGGCGATGTTAAGTGTTAAGTCTTCAATAATCTGAATTGTACTTCTAGTAGCTCTTGTGTTCATGCAAGTGCACAAACACAAAAGTGGGAAAACACCTTAAACTACAAGAATTAAACTAATCCTATGCCTCCCTAATAACGGTGCTAAAAACTTATTACTGTTGGGCAAGCTTTACAATTTACAACCTTCAAATACTGCAAGTGCACGGGTCGTGAAATGTAATATGTGAAAGATTGATCCCACGAGGAGGTGTGAACTAATCTAATCCTACGTTATCTAAGGCTAATAAAATTAGTAAAATTAAAATAAAATTGTACAGAAAAGTAAATACCGAAAGTGATTATCAAGAAATTAATTCGCAAGTTTAAAACAAAAAGAAATTGAAATCAAGCAACACAAAAGTCATAATGGAAATCAACCAAGAAACGTTACCAAATTATAAGAGAGGGGATTCTTCCTATTATTAATGCTAACCTAGCCATTTATGTGTTAATAGGATGTCAGTTCTAGATTATCGAAAGGGGGATCACTCTTTCTCCAGTTATAATCACGTGCCCTAATTAATAATCCCTAATTGGTTGAAGTACTAAATGGGTAATCTCTCAATTACCAACAGTCCTAAACTTAATTAGTTTTTAAACTCTCTAATAAACAATCAGGTTTCACACGAGATCTCTCTCCATATAATAACTAACTAGATTGATTGCATGGTCTATTGGATCGCCTAACTCTTATTAACCCGAGCTAATCATTTTGCATTCAACTCACCCTCTTAGTTTGTTACCGAACCATGAAGATACAACAATCAATCACATTACCCAATCAAAATAATACAAAAATAACTAGATTAACATTAACTCAAGGTAAAATCCTAAAAGAAAGTTAGATCATCTTAATCAAACTCAAATCCATTAACATACTTGTATTCATCTTAAGATTTAAGAAAATGAAAATAAAGATGAAAAAAATACATTTGGAATGGGGATCGGGACGCCTCGGGAAAGCAGCGATTGCGAAGACTTGCTTCTTTCTCCTTTCTTCCTCTTCTCTCCTCTTGGAGTGTTTCCCAAAATGGCATATTGGAGGCTCCCTTTTTCTGTCTTCTCTTTTCCTTCTTATAGCCTTTTCTAATTAGGGCAACTTTAAGGCTTTGTCTGTGCTTCAAAGGTCCGAAATGTCCCTAAAAATTGAAGTTTGGAAAGTCGAGGCACTCTGTTTGTTGCGCAATCCACGATTATGATTGTGGCACCTTGTTTCCCCTTTTGGTAGAAGGGAAACAAGGTGGGGAAATAAGGTGCCACGATTATGGCACTATGGGCCATGATCGTGGACTGCGCAACAGACAAAGCCACGATCGTGATTCCTTCCATTTGCTTCTGTCACGATCGTGACCCTTCCTTTATGCTTCTATCACGATTGTGGGCCTCTGTTTTAGTTCAAGCCTCTTTCGAATCTCCTCCATTCTTCAATATTTGCCGTAAAACACTAGAAAACACATCACAGCACCTTAAAAACATAAAATTGAAGCTCAAATGCATGCTCTAACCCATAAAATACTCAAGACACAAATATTTCACTAACTAACACGATGCTAACCTAAACACACACTAATTGATTAAATTTAACCACTAAACACATCCTAAACTACCCACAAAACATGATGTGATCCATGACTATCAAATATGCATACAAAGTGTATTTTTAGGTGTCGAGGAGATACCATTGATGACTTAGATGTTGTCTGTGACTATATCTCATGATATCAATGGCTATGTGTAAATGGTGTAACATGTGATTTGATTTATGCATGTTAGAATGTGTTGTAAGGCCCTTGATGGGCTTGTGTGGCTTAATGTAATGTATGGAGTGTATTGGCTTATCGAGACCTATTAGTAGGCACTAAAATTATGTATGTATCATTTTGTTGGTCGAGGAGAATTAGTTAGCCCCAAAATAGGACATGTAACATTTATTGCTTAGAGCCTGTTATTTGGGGTTATATGGGTCTATTGTTTAAGGTGGATTAGTCGAGCATCAAATCCAAGGATGTACGAGTCCATTGGTTAGAGTAAACTAACCAACATCATCTTGGTCATATATACAGAATTGTATTGTTTAGTTTGCATCAATGTTTTAAAAACTGAACTAGACCGGCCAGTTCGATCAGAAACAGTATTTGACTGGTTATCCCATTTGGTTTCATTTAATAACCTGAAAATATAAAAACCGGCCAGTTTATGTGAGAACCAGCTAGTTTATCAGTGAACCAGCCATTGGAACTATAAACATTTGAAGTCAAAAATTAAAACTTAAAAGCTCTCCTCCCTTTACTCTTTCCTCTTCACTGTCTTCGCTTTACAAATCTCATCATCGTCGCTTCCATTTGTGGGTAAATAAAGGGTATCCACTAACCTACAATTATCCTTAAAAGTCCGTGCTTAGTGGAGAAGAAGCGAACAAAGGTACACACACTTGCTATCTTATTCTTTGCCGCGAACTGGGATCGCTAGCCAGCTAGGTCAAATTGCAACAACATTTTTTTAGAACAAAGGCATAAGGGGCATAACAACCTCTCATGGTAAGTTGATCCTTGGTGTTTTTAGCAAATTATTGTTCTCTGTTTCTGGAGATGGGTGTCGAAGCTAAGGTAAAAGATTATTGTTCTCTATTTCTAGAGATGAGTGGTGTCATTGTCCATTTCTGGAGATGGGTGTTGAAGCTAAGGTAGCAAATTATTGATCTCTGTTTATAGAGATGGGTGTCGAAGCTAAGGTGAGAACAAGAACCATACTTGGTTTTTAGCATATTATTGTTCTCTATTTCTAGAGATGGGTGTCGAATCTAAGGTGAGAACAAGTATCATCCTTGGTGTTTTTAGCAAATTATTGTTCTCTGTTTCTGGATATGGGTGTCTAAGCTAAGGTGAGAACAAAGATCATCCTTGGTTTTTAACAGATTATCGTTCCCTATTTCTGGAGTTGGGTGTCGAAGCTATTATGAGAACAAGGATCAAGAAAGGCTTTTGTGGGTGTGAAGTGTTCGTATAGAGTTTGAGTTTGTTCACTGTTATTCATGGTTTCAATTTGTTCAGAAATAACAGATAAGCATAATTTGATAGCCTTATAGGATAATTTGGTTAATTAGTTTTCTGTAATGGTTGAACTCTATTTCATTTTAAGCTAATTTTGGTAGTTGTTTTATATATACTTTGCTGATTGAAAACTTCAAAGCTAAAAACTACGGTAATTATTGGAGCAAGTTTAATAAGTGAGATTTTGTTCACCATTCTACTGTTGGTAAGCAATAACAAACAATCTATCTACATGCCTGTCGTTTCTTTGTACATAATTCACTCCCATATACTCAAATGGCCCCTTTCTTGTTGACACAATGAATCAATTCCACAAATCACACTGCTTGGTGTCCCTCTTTAGTCAACAATTATTATTTTAATATAGCCTTTCAAATTTACTTGTTTATATGGTAACACTAAAAAACGATGTTTACATGCTTTTAATTTAATCAATAATTACTTTTCAAGTGTTTATGCCCATCTAATTACTTTATCTTGTATTTTTAATCTTTTATTATTTACTTTTAACCTTATCCAATTATTTGAACTATAACTTTTTTGTACCATAATTACATTTAATTTAACATTACTGTAAATTATATTGACTCTTTTAATATTTAAAATGAATTTTATTTTTATAAAATAATTCAAACAAAATAATAATATAAATATATAATTACTCATATAATAATTTGTGAATTTAGTTATATATTTTACTTATTAAGGATAATTAATTTTTTCTATAATATAAGCTATAAAGTTTAGTATAACTATAACCTCTAATTCATTGGTGTATTTTTTTATTTCAAAAAATTATTTTATTTGTATTTATTCTGATAATTTTTACTTTTTATTTATTATATATCGGTTTTATAGTGGTTCAATACCGGTTGAATCTTTAAACCTTAAACCTTGCGTTTAATCGATTCAATGTCCGGTCCGGTTTCTAAAACATTGATTTGTATTTTATTAATGTATTTTTATTATTATTTTGTAAATTTCTAAGCTACTTTCATCGTGACTTTTTTTGGAAAGTATTATAGAGAGAAATTAATTGTGCAATACAGGGATAATTGTGGATATTTACAATATATAGAATAAAGGGATGTTTATTTACATGTATTTTATTATTATTTCTACTTAGTTCGTGTGTACTATTTGGCTTTGTGTATCTTTAGGAGTCAGTGTGCAGCGGAAGCATAATGATATAGTTGCGTTTAAAGCATGGCTTCTAATGTTAGATATGAGAAGGCTTCTAGGTAGAAAGGATCTTATCCTTTAGGTTATTTTCATTAATTTGTGTGACTTAATTTGATAGTGAAATTTGAGTTGTTAGGATTGCCACTAAGTCGCGATTCGTCACAGTCACAATCAAGTTGGCTTAGGCTTGGAGGTTGACACTTTTGGTTAGTGTTATAACACATGTGCCACTTTTCATGTTTTCTATGATAAGTTCCTCTTCAAAGAATTATAAATAAATTGATGATGGCCATAAGATTCAAATGAGAAACGAAGGAATGTCCTAAATAAGTATCAGGAGCATTGTTGTTGAACCTATCTTTACTTTGAGTAAGAAGGTTACTCTCACTAATGTACTTCACATTCCTAAATGGCTAGAAATCTTTTTAGCATTAATATTTTGGTTAAACCGGGTATTAAATATGTATTTGAATCAGGAAAATTAATACTGTCCCAAAACAATGTACTTGTTAGAAAGGATATTCTTATGATGAAATACTAAAATCGACATGTTTATGTTCATTAAAAAATATTTTCGTTCGCATGTTTGATTTTATTTCTTTACGGAAATATAGATTAGGCTTAAATATTATGAAAAGAATGGCAAAACATATTACTATTTGTTGTGACAAATTATTCTAAAAATTTTGAATTGTATATTAAATCTAAAATAATTAAGAATTATTTTAAAAGTATTGAAAGAAACAATAACTCATTATATTGAATTCACTTTAATATATGGTGAGACATTTCATAACGTTTATTAATGATCATTTCATTTGAGGTACATTTACGTGATTTTTAAAATACAAATACCATGTTTTTAACATGTTTAAAATTGAGAATTAAATAGGAAAAAATATTAAAATTTTGAGAAACAATAGAAGAAGATGATACTTTTTAAATAGTTTAATATTTTTGTGAAAAAAATACTGTTAATAAATGTCTCAAGTCTGTACTTGTTTAACAATAATTCAAATTTGGGTTTAAAAGAACTAAAGATTAAAAAAATGCTTGTTAGGAAGTTGATTAGTAGTCTTTTTTCACAAATTTATAAAGATTTTCACCTCTCCTCTCTTTTCTTATATAAGATTTGCGTCTACCTCTCAGGTGAGATGCTACAGCCTTATACTTCCCGAGGAAAATAGTTTAGTTGAAGGGAGAAATAGAACTTGAATAAGGATGGTTAATGCTTTATTGTTGTATGCTAAATTTACATTTAACTTGTAGGGTTAAACATTTCTTGCTACTTATCATACACTAAATAGGATTCTTATAAAGAAAAAGAATCAAAATTTTCCATACGAGCTATAGGAAAGAAGAAAACCCACGGTGCCATACGTATTGCAAGAATAATGATCCAAAAATGAGCAAGTTGGGACCTCAAGCGTGCATTTGTAGGTTATGCCTCAAATATAAAAACTTGTAAAACTTCTAAATATAGAGTCAAATGTCATTATTGAATCCAGAGAAGCGGAATTCTTTGAACATCCTTTTAACCTGATAATCGAGTAGCACCAGAGGAAGGGACATCTCAAAGTGTTGATAAGAAATCTAGTAAACAGAGAAGAGCACTAGAGCTCGAAATGCTAAAACGTATGGCTTTTCACTTTATTAAAGGTAATAGAAAAAAGTTGTGATAATAATCCCTATTGTTCGTCAAGTGGAAGACCATCTTAAAACGTATACATAACCTATGGTTACTAGAGATGAATCCAGATCTCCTGAACCCAATAACTCAGTTCCTCTTGTTCTTAAATAATCCCAGCTATTTAATAAGTGAAACCCTCATTTATTAAATGACTGAGATCATTTAAGAACAAAATAACTGAATTATTAGGTACAAAACATCTGGACTCTCGAGAGATGTAGCTTTTCGAAAAGATGCTATTGTAATTGAAAATGGAGTCATTTCATGTCAAATCACACTCGGGTACTTGTTGATTTCCCTCTTACTTCTAGACATTTAGGTTTTAAATAGGTGTTTCGAAAAAGGCATCAAACTGATGTTACTTAAAATACTTACAAAGGTTAGGCTACTATCTAAAGGCTTTTTATAAAAGGAAGGTATTGACTATACTTTCGAAGTGTCAACCTGTAAAAGTTCATCAAACAGATGTCAAATCGGGGTTCTTGAATGAAAATATCGACAAGGACGTGTATATAGAACAATTTGAATATTTTTGGGCAAGTATTCTTGTAACACTACAACAGACTCATGAATTGGCTACATTTTTCTTGGAGATGAATTCACAAACGTCGTCAAAAGCTACCATTTTGTGACGAATTTATACTTTGTCACACAAAGTAAATGATTTGATGACGTTAAACAAAAGACGTCGGCAATGAGAAAACATTTTACGACTATTGGTTGATAACGTCGTAATAACAACAACTTTTAACGACATTTGTGCTTTTTCGTCGTCTAAGCATAAGTATTACGCGACGAATGGAGGTAGCGTCGGGAAATGTCAGGCAAACTAACGTAATTAGCATCGATAAAGGTCGAGCATCAGGAATAGTTGGAACAATTAGCAACTAAAAAGACTTAGTGTCACCAATAGTTGGAACAATTAGCGACGAAGTATTTACATCATCGGAGAAGGGCCTTATAATCGATATATTAAGCAATGTTAAAATAAAGTGTCGCAGAATAGTACGTATTGGCGACGATGTGAGTCTTTCGTCGCCACTATTTGGTGACCACTTCTTTGAGCATCGCCAATTGTTACACATATGCCTACTATTTATTTTATTCATCGCTATATGATTGGCTATGGTGACGATAATATATTTCGTCACAAAAAATAAATATTAAATATGTCAGACCCCGATTACGAAGCCCGGCTATCCTATTCGGATACCAATATTTTACACAACCACTTGCGTTCAAACAAACCCCTTTTGGCTCATCTCTATTTCAGCCCAATTATGTCGAAGGATGGTGTTGGTGAGTCCCCAATTTGCATAAGAACATGCTTCGGGTCAATTAGCATAGCTTCTTAACTTCTTCTTCTGTGTTTGGACTATGGTCTGTGTTTTATCGTCTGTCTTTGACTTTCTATCGTCTGGGTTGACCTCCTATCGTCTGTATTTCATTTGCGTCTGCCTTTTGACGTGTCATCACAGATGATTCCTTGCGTCTGCATTATGACGTGTCGTCTGTGTTCCTTGCGTCTATGTTCCTCCTTTGCGTCTGTATGTGATGTCAGCACAGACGATTCCTTTCATCTGTGTTCTTTCTTTGCGTCTATGCGTGACGTCAGCACAGACGATTCCTTTCGTCTATGTTCTTCCTTTGCGTCTGTGCGTGACGTCAGTACAGACGATTCCTTTCGTCTGTCTTCTTCCTTTGCGTCTGTGTGTAACATCAGCACAGACGATTCCTTTCGTCTGTGTTTTTTCTTTGCGTCTGTGTGTGACGTCATCACAGACGATACTCTTCCTCTATATTTTTCCTTTGCGTTCAGAACACAATCTC
>JANQAP020000083.1:1153970-1166282 GCA_026874005.2 Erythroxylum coriaceum
ACATTACTGTAACAAAAGCTCACAATCTTTTTCTAGTGAGAGAAAGAAAAGGTTGATAGCCTGGAGAGGCTAAGATACAGAAAGAATACTTTGTAAGAGACCTGAAGAGGCTCTGGAAGGGAAGAAAGAATACTTGTAATTGTTTGGAGTATAATGAAACACTCAGACGAATTCTGAAGACTGGACGTAGCCTACGGTTTAGGGTGAACCAGTATAAAATTGCAGTGTCTATCTCTCTATTCTTTATTTCAGTTTATTTTATTGTTAAACAATTATATAGAAGTAATTTGCGATTTAACTAAGTAATAATTTGTGATATCTTTTTAACAAGAAAGAGAAGTTCTTAGCGAGAATTTTATACTAAAAAAGGATACACCATTCAACCCCCCTTCTTGTGTATCGAGTTTCTTGTACGTAAAGATTATACTAACGTCTGATTTACTTCAAGTATGGCTGGAATCTCAAACTCAAGTTTTTGCTGAACTAAAAATGGCTTAACCTAGCTTAGTTTTATATTCTTGTGCCTTTCTACGCACTATAGTCGTCGTCAGCCAGAATTCGAGAATGCTAGGCTAGTGAGTGATCAGAGGGGAATTTGTGTTCTTGTCAACGTTTCTGTGCCGACTAGTTTGGAGTATGAACATTTTGGTGATTAAGTCTCTGTTGATTTGGTGCCGTGTGTTTTAATTTGGAAACACCAATTTCATCCCCTACAAACACTAGTTCCTGCATATTACATGCTTCTTTTATGTTTTGATGAAAAATTAAGGAAAAGGTTAGGTTAATATAGTTGTCCTAAACACCAATCTCATACCTGTTGCCTAAAACAGCCTAATTCTTAAATTTTACAGTGCACAAAAGTCCTAAAAGTGGCTTGTATATGATGGGGTTACAAAACAGGATGATTGTTTAGCCTTGTTATTCACATTTTTAGCTAGTTAGCTAGTACAACATTATAAAGCAAACAAAGGATGAATAGGGGCAAAGAGAGAACTTGAGGCAAAAGGAAAGGACAAATGGACAAGACTCAACCATAATATTTCTAGCACGTATGCTTCCTATTCCAAAACTGATTTGTTCCATCCGCTATAACATATTGATGAATTGGCTATGTTTTTTTTGGAGACAAATCCGTAGACATCACCAAAATCTACCATTTTGTGATGAATTTACACTTCATCGGACAAAGTAAATGATTTTATGATGTTAAACAAAAGACATCGGCAATGGGGAAACATTTTACCACCATCGGTCGATAACATCGTAATAACAACAACTTTTAACGACTTTTGTGCTTTTTCATCATTTAAACGTAAGTATTGCCCGACAAATGGAGGCAACGTTGGGAAATGTCTGGCAAATCGATAAAGGTCGAGCGTCGGGAATAATTAGAGCAATTAGCGACTAAAAAGGCTTACTGTCGCCAATAGTTGGAACAATTAACGATGCAATACCTACATCGTCGGAGAAAGGCCTTATAATCGTAATATTGAGTGACGTTAAAACAAATTGTCGTAGAATAGTACCTATTGGCGACGATGGGAGTCTTTGGTCGCCACTGTTTTGTTTTATGCTGACTATTTATTTTATTCGTCGTTATATGATATGATATGTTGACGATTATATATTTCGTCATAAAAAAATTAAATATATATGTTTGGAAGATTGTTTGTAATGACATTTTATAATCTATCGTGGTTAACATATTTTTTGTTGTTAAGTTGTTTTCAATGTTTAAAACATATTGGAAAAACACATGATAGGTTATTTAAAATATAAAAAGTAAAAATATTTTGCACATTAAAATATTTGCGAACTAAAAAAATTTAAATTTAATAGGATAAAAATATCATAAATTTAATTTAACAAGTACTGTTAATTATTAATATTTAGTAACAGTAAATATAAAAATTATGGAAATGTTATTAATATATTATAATGATATATGGTAAGTACTACAAGGTTTTAATAAAAAGTTTAACAATTCTTACAGACATAAAATAACAACAATAGTACGTAGTCTTAACCCTAACTAGTACAGAGGTTGTTTTAAAAATTATTATAGACAGAATAATAAATAAAGTTTGAAGATGATTGCAGCTCATACCATCGATAAATGACAATGATATAATTATTTATTTGGATTTCAAGTGACATGAGAGTCTGTAAAGGTAAATGAGTTCCCTATGTTTGGATTCCCAAGAAAGGCCCTTACATGTTCGAAGGAATTAATTGAAATAGTGAAAGATCTTCCCTTAGGTTCCAGGTTGTTGACACCCTCTTCCATCAACTTCTTCTTTATAGCTAAACTTCTAAAGGATACAGTGAATGAGTCCCCAGATCTATTATGGAATACAACTTGATTAGATGAACTGCCAGTATGATGTGTTTCACCTAAAACACAGTCAATATAAAACTTAGATAAGTTGTTTAGTGAAACTGTTTAAGGAATCCAAATTAGAACACATGCATACCTAATTGACTAGACGTAGTCATTGGAATCGACGAATTTTCCAAAACAAACAATTTCCCTAATCCTTTTGCGGATCATCATGACATCGCTCCTGCCTACATTTCCATCTATGTTCTCTTGAAGATTCAAGGAAGCTTAACACAACATATAATATATACAATCAAATGTTCATATGTATAATATCTTCAGAATAAGAAATGAGATATAGATAGTAAGGAAAGTGACTTAGTTTAGATGATACTAAAACCTTGAAGAAGAAAATTAGTTATGGAAGGCAAATGATTATTAGTGTATGAAGAGAGGATTTGTTCTGCATTGGTTTTTTGTTCGTAGGGACAATTTTGTCACATTCCTCCCAACGAAATGAATTTCCACTATTGAAAACTAGTTGTCACGTCGACATTCCTCGATGAATTATGTTAAGAGTTATATTTTGCAGAAGTGAGTTTACAATAAAATTCATTATGTTCAATGACAATTTTCAATGATAAGTGAAAGTACTACAGTTTAGTAGTTATACATCAAGATGACAATTGAGATAAAAGTTAGCCTTACCAAAATAAAAGTAATCCATTTACCCTACCCTTTATATTATATCTAAAATCTAAAATTTAGAGTAGATTATTACAGATGACCATGTTTTAGATGTACAAAAATATAATATTATCTATATAGGGTTATATTACTATTATTACAAAAAGAGTTAAATACTCTTTCAGACATTTCATCAAATATTTTGCAAGCTGCACTAAAAGAAGCGTTAAAGGATGTAAAAGGAAGTCAACTCTTATACAACCAACAGAGGAAGACCATAAATCATCTTTGAATCATAACCAGAAACATAACCCATTCAACAAATGTAGAAAAAAGAACTGACCATATACACCTAAAGGTATAATTAAAACTCAGTACAAGATGGAGGGTTTGAGAATAGAAATAAAGAACAATACCAACACAGTTAAGGATGCTTCTTTGCCAGTGATGACCATAACACACGAGATGAGCACAAGAGACAATGTTATTTGGTTGTTAATGTTGATGAATGTTGATGGCTCATACGAAAATGAAGAGAGGTTCGTAGTGGTAGTGATAAAAACCTAATACAAAATGACGTTGTTTTTTGTCAAGGTAAACGATGTCATTTAGATTTTGTCGGAAGAAATATAGTACAATTTGTTCAATGTATAAAAAAACCGCTTTCAATTTGATTAAGTGAAAATTTTGATAATACGTTAACTTAATTACCATATATGATAATAATAATAATAGTAGTTTATTAGAAATAATTTGAAAATTATTTGATTAAGTTAACAAATTTGACCCTACATATATTTTTTATTAATCATTTTATGAAAAAAATTGTTTGAAAAATTGCGTAAAGCTTCTTCTATACACAATGTACCAATGGATATTTGGACAAAGAGGTCTGAATAGATTGAGAGAAAGAGTCAGTAAGGACTCATTTCACATCTGGTAGTTATACATATCTATGCAAACTTATAAACAAAGTTATCCAAGTATAAAAAACCAAAGTATTATTTAAATTGAAATAGTATTATGTTAACTTATAAAAAATAAAAGGTAGGCAAGAAAACATGCCATAAAATTAACATAATCCATTAGAGAAGATAACTAATGTTTCATCTACGAGACATGTTTGGGTTTACGAAGTTAGAGATAGTTTTTAATTAGAGATAATAATAATAGCATGTTTAATTAGAAGTTTTTTCCAATATATTAGAAAATGGTAATCAACAGTATATATTAATAATTTCCAATACTTGATGTTAATGATGTTGATTGTATAACTGTAAAACAAATTTTAGTTAACAAATTTGATTGTAATATATACTTTTAATTAATCAATTTAGAAAAAGAATTAATTGTATGGAAAGTTATTGAATTGGCGATGGTTCATTAATTTGGTAGCAAAATTTTGGACAATTTGCAACGATATTTCAATTTTGTAGCAAATGTTTTACATTTTACGATGAAACATATGTTCGTCACTAAACCTATCGGATGAGAAAAAAACTGAGACGTCGTCATTTTTGGGACAACAAACAACGTCATTTTTGGGACGACAAATGGCGTCGTCCCAGTGTTTGTTTAAACATAGACGCGACAACCTCGTTCTTTCCCCCCTAATTCGACTTCCACAACCTTTCACCTTTGATTTTTGAAAACCCAACCATTTCCCCCTTCCTTTTTGCCATAGTTTCTGCTCTCTCTTCGACGTGTCAACCATTCTTCTCATTGCGCTTTGTGTCTTCATCTGGTGAGTGATGTTCTGCAATATTTTTATGTCATTGAACCTGAAAATATGTTATATGGTTTTGTGTTATGCTTTTAGTTTGTTGTTGAATTGTTTACGTTAATTGGTGATGATAATGGTCAAATGGTGCAGAAGTTATGTTGTTATGAATGAACGAAAAACAGAAGGATTTGATTGTGTTCTTGAGTTCAATTGTGGCTATCCATAACATGTTCGACAAAAGTCCTCAATGACTTATTTTGGAATTGTTATGATTTTCTTTACATATGAATGTTTCTATTGTGCTAAAAATTACAAATTTATATCGTTTTAGTTGTTTGTTTTTAGAGAATAATGATTCCTTTTACTTGAATTCATGCTTGAAAATGATGATACAAGTATGTAGGCCATATTAGACTAAGAAAAATCAAGAATTATACCACTAAAATCATGGAACATATTTCTCTTAGTCAAGGACATATAGTCAAATACATTTAGATATCTTTAAAGATGCTTAATTTTTATACGTTAAATGAATCTAGTAATACATCCTCAAAGATAGAAGTTTCTATCTAATCAAACCTCAAGCAAGCTATTCTTAGGCTTTTAAGAAGTTATTAAAGTATAAATCATGAATGAGGAACCTAATTTATGACAAAATTAAATATGGTCCCTCCATCTATTTTTAGTTTAATCAATGTCATCCCCTAGTATCATTAATCAACCACTTTTCATAAAGTACCCTCTTTTTAATTTCCTTCCAATTATTTATATCAAAAGTGATTGACGTCCTAAGAAATAATGCTTAGATATGAACTCCTACAAATTCAAGATCCCTAGCCAATGTTGAAGCTAACACAAAATCCTCTTCACTCTTTTAAATAATTTAATAACATTTCAAAAGGATCTTTACTAAGTTGGTATAAGCTGACCTTTAAAATTATCTTTATGTTCTAAATGACTATTCTCTACAAGTCAAAGATTATGGATTGATTTTGCTTTATACCCTTTAAAAGTTAAATATTTTACAATATAAGTGATTCATTCTCTATAGATGTTGTATTATTAAATATGAATTTGTTTTTTTTCACAGGCTATGATCTGTTTTTTAGAGCGTCGATAACTTACCAACCTTTTAGTTCTTTTTTGTACTCTACTGAAATCTGTCTATCCAGATAAGTAGTCCAACTAATGTCCATATATGTTTTGATTTAATAATACGCTATTTTTCCTAGGTTTTGTGTGATTCCAATTAAGAACTAAGTTTTGTGTTGTGGTTTGCAATTTGATTCGAAACATAAGATGGTATATAGGTTGGACACCGTTGATGCAGTTCCAATGAGGTTTATCGGTGAAAAATTTCACAAGCTTAGGAGCAACAGCGATAAGTCCCTTTCTCAATTCACAAATGTAAACAACTTCACGTACCTTAATTAATAGTAACTTTTATTGTAACGTAATATTAAATGAGAAATGCATTTGATAATTCAGTTATCTTCTTTTATTGTATAGCTACATGGATAGAAGTTAGATGTCTCATAAGAAATGGTCCATACATATAAGGAGTTAAGAGTTTTATGCAATTTGTATAACATCAAATGGGTGATGAATATCGTATTCGTTGTTCTTGCATCGATTGTTTAAATGTTGACTTTCAAGTCAAGATGTGGGATATAATCACTTACTAATATAAGGCATAGATAAATTCTATATTCCATGGCTTTATCATGGTGAATGTAAGGAAGCAAGTTGTAATAGAAGTGATGGTATAAGTTATGATGATAGTAACAATAATGATGTGGATGATTGTGATGTTAATGATGATGGGATTAACGAGATGTTAGACAATTATGAGAATTACATGGAGGATGTGAATGAAACAAGTATGCCTAACATAATTGGTAGTATTATAGAAGATAATTTTACGAAGTTATTGAAGTTGCTCAAGAAGAATTATATTTAGGGTCCTCAAATTTCTCACAACTATCTTTTGTTGTCAAGTTTTTGCATTTGAAGATCTATAATAAATGAAGTAACAAGTCTTTTGACATGTTAATTGACTTACTGAATGATGCATTACTTGCTGGACACAAATAGCCTAAATCTTACTATGATGCAAAGAAATTGTTAAGGGACCTTGGATTGGGATATATTTCAATTCATGATTGTAAGTATGATTGTGTTCTTTTTTGGAAGGAAAGTAAAGGTCTTGAGGAGTGTCCAATTTGTGGTACATCAATGTGGCAAGTAGATGATGGGAGAGGAAAAAAGATACCGAGTAAAATCCTACGATACTTTCCTATTAAATCACTATTACAAAGGCTTTTTATGTCAATAAAAACAGCTATAGATATGAGGTGGCATAAAGACAAACGCATTGGTGTTAACATTATGCATCATCCAGCAAACTCAATGGTATAGAAAGAACTTGATAGAAAGTTTCAATGGTTTACACAGGATTGTCGTAATGTTCTACTTGGATTGGCCTCAGATGGATTTAATCCTTTCAGTAATATGAGTACTTTATACAATATTTGGCTGGTAATTCTAGTGCCATACAATTGACCTCTATGGAAGTGTATGAAGGAGCCTTTTATATTATTGTCTTTGCTTATTCCAGGACCTACTGCTCTTGGTAAGGATATAGATGTATATATGCAACCATTTATTGATGACTTAAATGATCTACGGGAATTTCGATTACAAAATTTTGATGTTGCTTAAGGTCAAACATTTGTAATGCATGCCGCTATTTTATGGACTATAAATGATTTCCCAAGTTATGGGAATTTGTCTGGGTAGAGCACTAAAGGGTCTATGAATTGTCCTGTGTGTAACCGTAAAACTTATTTAATTAGGCTACGAAGTAAAATATGTTATACAGGTCATCATCGTTATTTGAAACATAGGCCTAGATGGAAAAGAAGTAAATTGTTTAGTGGCAAAGTAAAATTGGGTGAATCTTCGTTGTAGTTGTCTGGTGAAGATATTGTTTACCAACTATCACCTTTTGGTGACATTACACCTAGAAAACACCCAAGTAATAGAAAGCGAAAGGGAAACGATGTTGAACTCAATTAGACTAAAAAAATCATGTTTTTTAATTTGCCATATTGAAAGGAATTACTATTGAGACATAATCTTAATGTGATGCATATTGAGAAAAATATTTGTAAGTCAATTTTAGGAACTGTGATGGGAATTGATAGGAGATTGAAAGACACAATTAAGGCTATACTTGACTTGGAAGACATGAATATTAGAAAAGACTTGCATTTGAAAAGAAGAGATGATGGGTCATACATTATTCCTCTTGCTTGTTACAACATGTCAAAAAGGGAGAAGCAATCTTTTTGTCAGTTTCTTCAATCAATGAAGTTTCTTGATGGGTATACATCAAATATAAATCATTGTGTAAATGTTAAAGAGGGAAAAGTATCAGTGTTGAAAAGCCATAATTGTCATGTACTTTTGCGACGATAACTTCCTGTTGGAATATGTGGGTGTTTATCGAAGGATGTGTCCGTAACTTTGGGTCAATTGAGAGAGTTTTTTAAACAATTATATTACAAGACACTTTAAGTTGAAGAACTTGACAAAATGGAAAAAGATGTAGCTTTCATTCTACGTAAGCTTGAGCTAGTATTCCCCCCATCATTTTTTGATGTTATGGTCCATTTGGCAATTCACTTACCTTATGAAGCAAAAATCTGTGAACTGGTTCAATTTCGATGGATGTTCCTGATTGAAAGGTAATTTGTATTAATTTTTACTTTTTTAAAATTTATTTTTAGTAATAATTCCTAATATTTTATATTTTGTCCAATTTTTATGCTTTTTTAATCATGGTGTACATAATAGAGCTCGACCTGAAGGGTCTATTACAGAGGCTTATGTAGCAAATGAATGTTTGACATTTTATTCAATGAAATTAAGTGATGTAGAGACAAGATTTAATATACCAGAACGTAACTTTGATTTTGATGAAGAGAGTGGGTTGTCAATTTTCTCCCAAAAAATTAGGCCATTTGGTGTGGGTAAATATGTGGAGTTAACTAAAGATGAAATCCAAATCGCCCATTAGTATATTTTAAACAATTGCGAGAAAGTCATTATACATATAGAGTATGTATATTCCTTTTGATTCAAACAATCATATTAGAATTTTGTTCATTGAATTCAATTTCCTTACTATCATTTTCTCTTTTTAAATAGAGAGCACAAAGAGTCTATTCGCAACAAAGGGATTATTAATGATGATCAAAGACATAAGTTGAAGTTTGTATCATGGTTTAGAAATCGAGTAAGTTATATATTAATTACATATTATGAACATATGACAATTTATATTTCAGAATAACTTTTAATTTTATTTTTCATACGTATGATACGATTGCATAGCCGTAACGTGCAAGAAGCAACAACAACATCATATAGTTTGGCATGTGGCCCTTATATTTGTGGGAAAAAAATATACAGGTTGCATTATTAATGGGGTGAGATTTCACATACAAGATCAAGATAGTCGACTTAGAAGCTAAAATTATGGAGTTGATGTTGAGGGATGCCATGACAACGAATTTATTGACTTCTACGATGTCATCTCTAAAATAATAGAGTTGCACTACATCAAGGATAAAAATGTTGTTCTACTTATGTAATAGCTGGTTTTCGAAACTTATTAAGGGTTCGAATGTTAGACTTTTGAGTCATATCATTTTAGAATTTATGAGGTGCATTTCATTCGCATGCATAACATGAGCATATACACACATGAATGTTGATTTGGAAAACATTGCAAAAGTTAGTATATGCACTCAATCGACATGTTCCTGGGTATGAAAGGTTTAAAATGATGATGATTTGATTGTGTATTGCTTATGTCTTGAATTTTAGTTTGATGAATTATAATTAGTAATTTAGAGTTAATTGTTACAATTGGAAAAATGTCAAATGGTAAGACAAGTTGGCACATGAAAAATTAGGATGACTAAGCCTATAAAACGAGTGACATTTAACATAGAAAATTAAGTGACTAATGGTAGTAGTGATTGAGTGATAAATGGCCTAGGATATTGGTGACATTTGGCAGCCACATAAGAGGACATGTAGCATATCTCCTTGGATGGCATGTGTCATTTTAAAACAAGGACATCTTGCACCAAAAGGCTTAAGCAAATGCAGAGTCACTCATCTTTCCTGAAGTTTCTACTGCATGCTTTCTTCTCCTTTCCTCTCACCACCGAAACAACCACACCCACACTCTTACATCTCTATGTTTTTCCTACATTTGTGTTCAATTACCAAACCAAAATCCATGCTTTTACCCTTCATAAAGATAGTTATAGAACCAAATCATTGTTGTAATTGCCACTTCTTTTTATCTTTGCTGAAAACCTATTCTACTCCCACTTTGTACTTGGATGATCTTGCATCTTTGTAAGGCAAAGTAGACTTGATAATTGAGGATGCAATTGAGCTGATCAAGTAAGTGAAAGACTGATCTCTTGTGATATATGTTAATAGAACTTGATGAGGATTGAATTGGGGATGGATTGTTTGTGATATTGGTGTAAGTGAATGCTGGAAAATGATGTATGAATGATAGTTTCTGTTCTATTTTTACATGCATGAAAGACAATAGCTTATGAGTTGCCAAATGAATGATTTTGAGTTAGAATTGGAGAAAAATTGCTGAGGAATTGAAGTATAATTAAGGTATACTTAAGGTATAATTAATAGACTGTTATGAAGGTGTTTCGAATTTGGTATGAAGGTGTTTGAATATAGAAAATTAAGGGAAATTTGATAGTGCACATTGGGGCACTCATCCCATGATCATGGGAAGGTCCCCCATGATCGTGGACAAAGCTTTGAAGTGATAATTTTGGTTTTATGAATTTTTTGAACCAAATGAGGGTAAGTCACTGTACATTTGGTGTATTTAGACTTGATTAAAGCTTGAAATGAACTTAGATTGTTGCTTAATTAATTGGTTAAGGGTTCGATAAGTTTAAGTTACTTAAGGAATGGATTGTCTTGATATCAATGTATTTAAATCTAGAAATTATGAGTTGTTAAAGGAATAAAGGTGTTCTTATAATACAAATATGATAATGTATATTGTTAGAAAAGGTTGATGAATGTCTGATTGATGAATTTAGAGTAATAAAACTTACTTAAGGTATAAACCTGAATGCAAAGTGGTAATATACAAGCTATAATAATTGAATGGTCAAGACTTGTGAATAAGAATACATACCTAGAAAGGTCAATTGAGCATGCATTGAACATGACACATATACATGTATATGATTGTATATTCATATGATTGAAAAAAATTTGTGATTGTGAACTATGTGTATATTGCTTGACTATAGACGCACAAGTTGGTCACCAACATCCAGACATTGCCGGATCATTAAGCAATAGCTATTCTGGAGCGTACTGTGAGTTAACCTAGTTGTGTAAATTCAATTATATGTGCTTCCTTTTGAATTGTATGTGTATTGTGGAATGTATGAACAACTAAATGATGACTGCCGAACTTAGATATGAAGGATTTGATATATGACATAAGCATATTGAATGAAAAGTACCGAAAGCATGATATATGAATTGATGCATCTCATTACATTGAAATGCATGTTCAAATAAAGGAGTTGTGACTGGAGTAGCCAATGTGTGGAAAAGAGCTTAGAGCTTAGGATTATGCACAAAGAGCCACAGGCTCAGATAACAATGAGCCCGATATCCACAATAAATACGGGATAGTGTATAAAATGAGCCTGGTATTCATAATGGATATAGGGCAGTAAATTGATTTGATAGGCGTTTGATCACAACAAAACAAAATAAGAATGGAGTCACATGTACATTTGCATATACAACTTTACATGTATTATATGAATGATTGAGATGATTTGTTGGATTGTTTTGAAATAGTGATATGAAATAATTGAATACATGTTGTACTTATTGACATATGATGTAATGTGATGTGATATTCAATGCTGGATAATGTGTTATACTTGGTGAATTGAGTTATATACTTGTCTTTATGTTTTGACTTGAGTGAGCACACCGATGATGGTTCACTCACTGAGTTCGCAACCTCATCAAAATTACAACGTTGATTTTTAGGTTCAAGGGAGATCTAACTTCTAAAGCGATCTAATAGAATTCTAGTATGATTATTTCGGGGACAAAAATGGCTCAATGGTCTGGTCAACTAATACCTGCAAAGTCTAGATAGATGTCTTTTACATTAGCATTCCATGTTATGACACACATTATCTCTAGTGTGTAATTTTTATACTATATGATGTACTGGGATTGAGTTCAAAACTGTTGTGTATGGTCTACTTGCGTTTGGAATGTTAATGACATATATGAATTATTATGATTGTGAAGGAAAAAGTGTTTGGAATGCTTAAGTTATATTTGTAGCACCCCCATACGGTAGGGTACGCATCGGGACGCCCGCAGGTCATTTCGGTACATATCCTATGATAAGGGAGCGCTACGTGCGATCACTACAGTCACTCCACATGGCATCACATTAATTTGAACAATCAAGCATTAA
>JANQAP020000083.1:1172523-1192238 GCA_026874005.2 Erythroxylum coriaceum
GTGGGATGACAAACGACGTCGTCCCAACGTTTCCCCCCCCCCCCCCAATTGACTTCCGCAACACTTCACCTTTGGTTTTTGAAAACCCAAACATTTCCCCCTTCATTTTTGCCATAGCTTCTGCTCTCTCTTCGATGTGTCAACCATTCTTCTCGCTTCGCTTTGTGTCTTCATCTGGTGAGTTGCGTTCTGCTTTTTTTTTTTGCCACTGAACCATAAAATATGTTATACGGGTTTGTCTTATGTTTTAGTTTGTTATTGAATTGTTTGCATTAGTTAGTGATGATAATGGTTGAATGGTGCAGAAGTTGTGTTGTTGTTGATGAATAAAGGAAAAACAGAAGGATTTGATTGTGTTCTTGAGTTCAATTGTGGCTGCCCATAACATGTTCGACAAAATTTTTCAATGGTTTATTTTGGAATTGTTCTGTTGTTCTTTACATATGAATGTTTTTGTGTTAAAAATTACAAATTTGTATCGCTGTAGTTGTTCATTTTTAGAGAATAATGATTCCTTTTACTTGAATTCATGCTTGAAGATGATGATACAAGTATGTAGGCCATATTAGACTTAGTTAGAAAAATCAAGAATCATACCAGTAAAATCATGAACATATTTCTCTTAGTCAAAGACATTTAGTCAAGCACATTTAGATATCTTTAAAGATGCTTAATTTTTATAAGTTAAATGAATCTAGTAATACATCCTCAAAGATAGAAGTTTCTATCTAATCAAACCACAAGCAAGCTATTCTTAGACTTTTAAGAAGTTATTAAAGCATAAACCATGAATGAGTAACCAAATTTATGACAAAATTAAATATAGTTCCTCCATCTATTTTTAGTTTAATCAGTGCCATCTCCTAGTATCATTAATCAACCATTTTTTATAAAGTGCCCTCTTTTTAATTTCTTTCTAATTAGTTATATCAAAAGTGATTGACGACCAAAGAAATAATGCTTAGATATGAACTCCTACAAATTCAAGATCCCTAGCCAATATTGAAGCCAACATAAAATCCTCTTCACTCTTTTAAATAATTTAATAACATTTTAGGTTAAGATTCATTCAATTCAAAAAGGTCTTTACTGAGTTGGTACAAGCTGACCTTTAAAATTATCTTTATATTCTAAATGACTATTCTCTACAAGTCAAAGATTATGTATTGATTTTGCTTTATACCCTTTAAGAGTTGAGCATTTTACAATATAAATGATTCATTCTCTATAATTGTTGTATTATATTAAATACGAATTTGTTTTTTTCGTAGGCTATAATCTGTGTTTTAGAGCGTCAATAACTCACCAACCTTTTTGTTCTTCTTTGTACTCTACTAAAATTTGTCCTTCCAAGTAAGTCGTCCAATTAATGTCCACATATGTTTTGATTTAATAGTATGCTATTTTTCCTATGTTTTGTTTGATTACAATTAAGAACTAAGTTTTGTGATGTGGTTTGCAACTTGATTAGAAACAAAGGATGGTATATAGGCTGGAAATTGGTGATGTAGCTCTGATGAGGCTTATCAGTGAAAATTTTCACGAGCCTAAAAGTGACAACGAGAAGTCCCTTTCTCAATTCACAGGTCTAAACAACGTAACGTACCTTAGTGTTTCTTTGCTTTCGATCTATGTGAACGAACTTGAATGAGGAACCAATTTTAATTAGTTTATCATTTGTTTTGATAGAATTATTGAAATAGTTTGTCTCTTACTTTAAAACTTGAACGATCCATCTTTCCATCAATTTAATATGCTTGTTAATTAATATTCCATATGTATCATAGGCATTTATGAATTGTTTTATCGTAGTTATGTAATTGATGATTTCCATCACTTTCTTATTGGACCAAAGTCTTAGGCTTATCACTACAAGTTATGTTAAAGAGATCACATTTAGTTCTTGACTAGATTTCATTAGTAATAAGATAATATTCATAATAAACCATATTGTCTTTAAATACACACCAAATGATGAAATAAAGTCAAAACATGACTTTATGAACAAACTTGAAAAAAAAAATAATTTTAGATAGAATTATTGTCACGTTAAATTGATATGAATTTAGTGGATAATAACTTCAACCTTAGGATGGTATATAGGTTGGAAACTGATGATGCAGCTCCGATCAGGCTTATTGGTAAAAAATTTCACGAGCCTAGGGGCGACAGTAAGAAGTACCTTTCTCGATTCACAGGTATAAATAACGTCACATACCTTAATTAATAGTAACTTAATATTGAACAAGAAATGCATTTAATAATTTAGTTATCTTCTTTTATTGTATAGCTACATAGATAAGAGTTGGATGTCTCATCGAAAATAGTCCACTAAATATATAGAAGGAGTTAAGAGTTTTATGTAATTTGTACAACATCAAATAGGTGATGAATGTCATTTTTGTTGTCTTTGCATCGATTGCTTAAATGTTGACTTTCAAAGTCAAGATGTGGTATATAATCACTTGCTAATATGAGGCATATATACATAAGGAAGCAAGTTGTAGTAGAAGTGGTGGTACAAGTTATGATGATAGTAACAATAATGATATAGATGATTATGATGTTAATGATGATGGTGATGATGGGATTAAGCAGATGTTAGACGATTATGGGAACTATATGGAGACTATGAATGAAACAGGTATGCCTAACATAATTGGTAGTATTACAAAAGATAATTTTAGGAAGTTATTAAAAGTTGCTCAAGAACAATTATATCTGGGGTGCTCAAATTTCTCACAACTATCTTTTGATGTCAAGTTGTTGCCTTTGAAGGTCTATAATAAATGGAGTAACGAGTCTTTTAACATGTTAATTGACTTACTGAACGATGCATTACCTGTTGGACACAAATTGTCCAAATCTTACTATGATGCAAAGAAATTGTTAAGGGACCTTAGATTGGGATATATTTCAATTCATGCTTGTAAGTATGATTGTGTTCTTTTTTGGAAGGAAAGTAAAGATCTTGAGGAGTGTCTAATTTGTGGTACATCAAAGTGGCAAATAGATCATAGGAAAGGGAAAAAGATATCGAATAAAATCATGCAATACTTTCCTATTAAACCATAATTACAAAGAATTTTTATGTCAACAAAAACAACTGTAGATATAAGGTGGCATAGACAAACGCATTGATGATAACATTATGTGTCATCTAGCAGACTCAATGGCATGGAAAGAATTTGATAGAAAGTTTCAATGGTTTGCACAGGATTGTCTTAATGTTCAAATTGGATTGGCCTCAGATATATTTAATCATTTTGGTAATATGAGTACTTTATACAACATGTAGTCGATAATTCTAGTGCCATACAATTTACCTCCATGGAAGTGTATGAAGTAGCCTTTTATATTGATGTCTTTACTTATTCTAGGACTTGTTGCTCCTGGTAAGGATATCGATGTATACATGCAACCATTAATTGATGACTTAAACAATTTATGGGAATTTGGATTACAAACTTTTGATTTTGTTGAAGGTCAAACATTTTTAATGCATACTGCTATTTTGTGGACTATAAATGATTTCCCAACTTATGGGAATTTGTCTAAGTAGAGCATTAAAGGGTATATGGCTTGTCATGTGTATAACCATCAAACTTATTCAATGAACCTACGAAGTAAAATATGTTATACCATTCATCGTCGTTATTTAGAACATGAGCATAGATGGCGAAAAAGTAAATTGTTTAATGGAAAAGTAGAATTGGGTGAAGCTCTGTTGCATTTGAAAAGAAGAGATGATGGGTCATACATTATTCCTCCTGCTTGTTACAACATGTCAAAAAGGGATAAGCAATCTTTCTATCAGTTTCTTCAATCAGTGAAGTTTCCTGATGGATATGCATCAAATATAGGACATTATGTAAATGTTAAAGAGGGAAAAGTATCAAAGTTGAAAAGCCATGATTTTCATGTACTTTTGCAACGATTACTTCATGTTAGAATACGTGGGTGTTTGTCAAAGGATATGTCGGTAACTTTGGGTCAATTGGGAGAGTTTTTTAAGCAATTATATTGCAAGACACTTAAAATTAATAAGCTTGACAAAATGGAAAAAGACATAGCTTTCATTCTATATAAGCTTGAATTAGTATTCCCCCATCATTTTTTGATGTTATTGTTCATTTGCCAATTCAATTACCTTATGAAGGAAAAGTCTATGGACTGATTCAATTTCGATGGATGTTCCTGATTGAAAGGTAATTCGTATTAACTTTTACTTTTTTAAAAAGTTATTTGTTAGCAACAACTCCTAATATTTTATATTTTGTTTAGGTTTTTATGTTGTCTTAAATGTTATGTACGTAATAGAGCTCAACCTAAAGAGTCTATTGTAGAGGCTTATATAAAAAATGAACGCTTGACTTTTTGTTCAATATACTTAAGTGATGTGGAGACAAGATTTAACAGACCAGAACATAACTTTGATTTTGATGAGGATGGTGGGTTGTCAATTTTCTTCCAAAAAGTTAGGCCACTTCATGTGGGTAAATATGTGGAGTTAACTAAAGACGAATTCCAAATCGCCCATTGGTATATTTTGAGCAATTATGAGAAGTCGATATATATATGAAGAATATATATTCCTTTTTATTCAAACGATCATATTAGAATTTCGTTCATTAAATGTCATTTCCTTACTGTCATTTACTTTTTTAAATAGAGATCATAAAGAGTCCATTCGCAGCAAAGGGATTATTAATATTGAACAAAAACATAAGTTGAAGTTTGTATCATGGTTTAGAAATTGAGTAAGTTACATATTGATTACATATTATGAGCATATGACAATTTATATGTTATAATAACTTCTAATTCTATTTTGTCATACAGATGATACTGTTACATAACCGTAACGTGCAAAAATATACAAGTTCCATTGTTAATAGGGTGAGATTTCACATACAAGATCGAGATAGTCGACATAGAAGCCAAAATTATGGGGTTATTGTTAAGGGATGTCATGACGGCAAATTTATTGACTTCTACGGTGTCATCTTTGAAATAATAGAGTTACACTACATCAAAGATAAGGAAGTTGTTCTATTTAAGCGCAAATGGTTTAATCTTACTGACATAAAAGTGAACGGAAATATTACTAGCATCAATGTAAGTAAGACATGGTATGATAATGATCCTTTTGTCTTTGCAAGTCAAGTGAAGCAAGTTTTCTACCTCAAAGATACTGTATTAGGTAGCAATTGGAAGGTTGTTCAAAAGTTTCAACACTGAAATTTTGATTTTGTGAAATAGATAATGGTCAATTCAATGAGGATGCAGATGAAGTTTATAAAGAGATTGGATTAGAGTTCAATAATAAAGCGATTCGAATAGAAGATGCAGATATATCATCATTCTAAAAGAGAGATGTTGATCCGAACATAGTACAATTGGATGAAGTCCAAGCCAATTTTTTCAATCAAACAGACGAAGACTATAATCAGGATGAATTAAATGACAATGATGATACTTTGGTCGAATATATTAATGATGAAGAATCCAATCATAATGTAATTAATGATGATAATTTTCAAAATCTTGAACATAATGGTTAAATGTAAATAAATTGTTTATATTGTTTAAAATGTTATGTTCATATTTAAGTTATATTGTTGATGTTTTACTTATGTTTATTTAGGATGAATCAATGCGTATTGTTGATTTTTTACTTATATTTATGTGAAATGTCGGTGTTTGATTTATGTTTATGCTGAATGTTTAGTTTTGACTTGTGTGTGACTTATACTCATGTGGAATGTTGATGTTTGAGTAAAGATTCTGGGTTATTTTGATGTTTCATTTATAAATATTCAATATAATGGGACCTGGTAGAAACAAAGGAAAGAGGGTGGCAACTACCGAAGATGTTGCTCCCCCACAACAACCAAATCAATCTGACCCTATCGATGAAGGCAGTCAGCAATAACTTATATCTGCCTCTACTATTATTGAGGGGTCTTCAGGTCTGTTATTATTAATCACCTATATTTATAGTTATGGTCAAATATATATTTACAAGTTTAATGTATTTTTTCTTATCATTATTCTTTTGTTGTCAAGTTCCAATACCGACATAAGAAAATAAAGGTAGAGGTATCACTAAAGGATCTGAGTTACAACACATAAATGTTGTAATGAACAGCAAATTTTCTGTGCATATTGACCCTACGCAACGTTGTCCTATTGATACGATCCAATCAGCAAAATTGTCCAGTGAGTTGGGAGTCATTGTTAGGAATGAATTACCATGTCTTTAGCATACCAGGCAGTTGAAGGAAGATAACTTGCTACAAAATGCTTTGGACAAAGTTTTGGTAATTTTTTAATTCATTTTAATATATGCATTACGGTTTTACTTATTTAAAGAGTAAGTTAACTTATACATATTGTTCACAGATGAAGCTCAATATCGTTGATATCGAGAATCCTGAAGTTTCGAGAAAGAAAATTAGAGTGCAATGTGTGATTATTGGGCCTCTACAAAGGTTAAAGTTTCTCTTCTTTCTCTTCATATTTCTTTCCATTAATTTTGTTTTTGCATTTAATGACTATTTCTTCTCTTTATTTAGGAAAAGTGTAAGAAGGCTAAGGTTAACAGAGCAAAAATGAAAACTACTCACAACATCAGCTCCAAATCATTTGTTGTCATACGACAAGAATTTATATGTGTAATGTTTAGAAGTTATTTTATTAGTTAATACAATATAATCTATTATGTTCCAATTCTTTTTAATTCATATAACAGAACCAGACTCAACTCTATGGACAATCACACTTTACAAGCTGATACATTACAAGGAAGGTGAAGGTTGGACGTCTGAAGAGGAGCAAAATAATTATATAAGTATAAAAATTTTAATTTAAAAGTTTATTTATTTATGTAATACTAAGTCATAATATTTAAATTACATTTCGATTTTGTGTTTTAAATTGTAAGACAAGATGCAGGTGTTGTTGCAGAGATTATTGTCTAACAGCAATGTGCCCGATATGGATGACATTTGCAACAATGTCCTTCGTACAAAATCAGGGTATATCAAAAGTCTTGGGCATTGCCCTAAGCCAATTAGTTCATCATCGTCACGACCAGCATATGTAATGACGCTTTAAGAGGAGAATCGATTACTTAAGGCTTAGTTACAATGTAATGAAGAAAAGTTAGATCGTACTCAAGAAAAATTACAACGTAATAAGCAAAAATTAGACCATACTGAAAGACAGTTGACCAAGCTAAAAAAGATGGTCAAATAAATATTTAGGTCACAATATGTCAGTAGTAGTGACGATGAGGAGTCTTAGTTTGTCGATAAGTTTTTTCTTAAGGTTTGTAATTAACATTTAATTACATGTTTTTGTATAAAATACATTTCATTTTTAATTATGAAATATTTTATTTTATTTTAATTTATAATCCAAACTATGTTAACAACAATAACATGAACTAAAAATGTTGTTAATAATTATAATTAAATATTAAATTGGTAATAGGGAAGTTAAATTAAAAATAAATATTCTTCATTAAAATTTTTTAGCTGCAAATATAAAATCGTCACTAAATCTTTTTACCTACGCTTTCCATAACATCTCTAATAACATTTAGCTACGCTTTAATTTTCGTAGCTAAACATATTCTACTATGAAATAAATCTTCAGTAAACATTATTATCTACACCTATGTTAACGAAACTAATTACTTTTACTTACCAAAATTAAACGTAACAATAAGTGATCTGTGACTATTTCTCTCCTCGTCGCCTATTCTTATTAGTGACGAAGTAATAATCTTAGTAAAATCTTTGGGGCAACGATTACTTTAAAATATCGCAGATAATTTTTTACTACCGAACTTTTGTAACCATTTATTTGATGATTTTTTTTCGGCGTTGAATACTTTTTGCGATAATTTTGTTTCTTTCAGCTACATTATATTTTGTCACCAATACCCTTCTCTGATGTAGCGTAAGCAAAGTTGCATAACACGCTTAACAATGGACTCAAACTTTGTTGCATTAGTGGAAACAGTTTACTGACAGGTTGAGGTATTTTCTTATAAAAATTCCATGCCATTGATTTCAAAGGAAGTGAGTTCGGTGAAAATGACTTCTAATTAGGTTCAACTCCTTAAGTAAATCCATAAATGATGGCAACCTTACCAAACACTAAAGAGGTGCTACGGTGACGGTTTTGGGAAAGGTTCGGTAGGTATGAAATGAAAAAAAAGAGTGGATGGTTATATATTATTATTAGACATTATTATGATATTCAACTTTCAAATGTTAATCCATATCTCAAAAGTACGAGAGGAAATGTCAATTATTTCTAAGTGACACTTCCTTCTTCTTTTTTTAATCTTTTTATAATTAAATATAATTAATTAATTAAAATAATACTACAATATAATTAATTATTTATTTATTTATTAATTACAATATAATTAATTAAAATATAATTAATTAATTACAACATAAATAATTAATTATATTTTCTCTTCTTTAACAATTAAATATAACTAATTAAAATATATTAAAATTAATATAAAACAAAATTTTAACAAATTTTCATTTCTCAAAATTATTCCTCGTTCTTATTACCATTATCTAATTTGAACCAAGCACTCCCTAAGAAATGAATAGTTATGAGTTTAATTTGAAATACACATCATTTTATGCATAAACATAACTTGTTCATTATCCACTTAATCTTATATTTGAACAAGTGGGTTATCCAAAAATATTCAAAACGCTACTTAAAGATTCCATGTCTTCCTTGTTGGCAAAATGATATTCAATAAGTTTCTTGCATCTGGAGTAAGGCTCTCAGAAGAATCTTTGGGCTCTTAGTACCAACAAAGCAGAAATTGAACCAATCCAATTGGAGATTACCGACATAATCACGAACTCGAAAGTGGCGGCGTACAGCTATATACCACTACTGCCTCCAAACTAAAGCATCGTTTCGAACCACTATTATTAGAGCAGAGTTACCCTGTTGGCTATAAATAGATAACAATGTGCTGGTACTTGATCCAAAAAAATTTTCCCCAATAGTGCTACAAATCGTAAATATCACTTGAAATCAAATGTCAACATCCAC
Source organism: Erythroxylum coriaceum (assembly GCA_026874005.2). NCBI lineage: Eukaryota > Viridiplantae > Streptophyta > Magnoliopsida > Malpighiales > Erythroxylaceae > Erythroxylum > Erythroxylum coriaceum. Next base: position 1,181,626 of record JANQAP020000083.1, read on the forward strand.
ACAGATAAGAAGATTCCATTCCAAAAATGTTGCCTAACTTATAAAGAACACAATTATGAAGATCCCATTGGTGCCCATCAACATATAAAGATTATAACAAGAAGCTGAGATAACTCATTTCTTCTTTCCAGCCTTGGCTGCATCTCCAGCCTTTGTCTGCACATAGGAAGTTACAGAAGTTAATAATAATCTTACAACAATGTGTAAAAACAAGCCAAGGAACTGGGACGAAAGAAGACAGCTTAGCTTACCTTCTTTACTCCACGAATCTTCTTTGCTCTGTTCTTTCTCTCCTTCATTTGCTTCCTTGACTTCTCTACCTTAGTATCCAGTCCATTCTGCCAAGAAGAAGAAAACAGTATGCGTGATGCATAATAGTCAACATATTTATCGCAATATTCTATGCCACAGCAATAATAAGGAGCACAATTTTACAACCACAAGAATTAGCACCCTATTAATTGGGAAGTTGCATTCAACCAAAGTAAATATTTTCGGCTTAGCAAGTGGAAATTCAAGATTAAGTTGGATAAATTTTCTTCATAAAATTCAAAGAAGATATATCTCAATCACCAAATGTAAGACTGGTTTTATAAGCTCTGATTCTAAACAAACTCACCCTGATGAGCCTGTACTTGGGTTCGTACTTCTTTGCATTTTCCACTGTATCATAAATCAAGCCAAAACCAGTCGATTTGCCACCCCCAAAATGAGTTCTGAACTTAAAAACGAAGATTGTATTGGAGTCCTTCACCTCATATAAACTTGCCAACTTCTCCTTCAATTCGGCCTAAGAACAAGAAATACAGAATAATTACAGAGTTGCTGGGTAATTTAACTACTCAACAGATCTCAAAGTACTATACAAGGCTGAACTAAAGGACTGCAATCTGTCCCTTTTGAACACTAGCAGAAAAGTAGAACTCCAAAGTTTCATCAAACAACTATCATTCAGGCATCTTACAAAAGAAAGCAAAAAAGAAATATAGGCAGGGAAGATAGCAAATAAACAAAATGCTAAAAATGATTTCTGTGGAATCAAATCTTACCTTGGAGACATTGGCCCTTCCTGGGTGAAGAACATCAATGACCTGGATACAAAAGCAGCAAAAGAGAATTAACTCAATTCACTTCACGCTCTGCACATCTTCCCCAAAGAATGAATAAGAAAACAGCTCAAATTACAAAACCAAAGCGGTCATTTCTATAAGCGCCTTTTACATTACACAACTGGCAAACTGAAAACAAGAAGCATGGTTCATGAAGGCAAATAATAAAAGGGAATAGTTCGAGTCAGTTCCATGCCAGTTTCAGGCATTATGAACCTAACTTGGAAAATAAAAGTGGCTTTTTCCCTTTCTTTTCCTTACATTAGTTTTACTCTTTAGTTAAGACTCCCTACTAGAGAAACCCAAGGAGTAAACTCTATTGATACTCCAAACTGCACTCCCTATTCATTAACCAAGTACCATCTCGTACCTCTTCTTTAAAGACCACATAAACCAGGATCGAGACCATCTGTAGTACACTTGCTCATACATTGAAAAATTAAAGCAAAATATAACTAATAAAACCACTAGTAAAAACCAATAAAAGTTACTTTGCTCTTTCCAACTAACTGCTTCATTGCATATCAGCGAGTAATCAGAAACCTGACAATCAAATCCCAATACAACCCAACAACGACCCCTCAAAAGCCATAAAATACAACAGAAGCTACATAAATTATGCAATTCAAATCAGAAAACACTCCCCTTTCCAAGATTATATCTCGGCTTAGGATCTACAACAAAACACACGTATAACGCAAACTAGACAAACCCCAATTGGGTCTAGAAACCATGACGGACATTAAATAAAACTGGTGTAGAGGATCAAAACCAAATAAAGATATAGCTTACAAATTGCTTCCTTGAAAGAAGGCGATTAGTCATGAACTTCCTAGTACGAATCGTCACAGCCTTGTCCGCCATGGCTACAGCTCCAGATGATTCAGATAAAACTCCAACCGGGCTTCCTAGGGAGCTGTCAAAAGAGATACCACGGGACGACAGGGCACGAAATAAGGTAAAACCCTAGGTTTTATAGTAATCCATTAGGGTTTCTTCGTCGATAGACCAGCTGCCTGTTTTGGGCTTACATGGATTTTAGTTGGGCTAGCTTCACTTGTATTTAGACCCAGAGCTACTTTTGCTTATTCATTATTGTGTTTTTCATTTATATATAATGTTATTTTTATACTCTTGAAATTATTTTAATTATAATATTTAAAAGTGCAAAGTGTATTTTATGCTATAAAATATTTCATAAATTTTGACTTAGACTTGAACTCATATTATATTTAAACTTAACTATTTATGTTTATAAATACTTTCTATATAATAAAGAATTGTATTTTTCCTTTCAAAATAAATAAATTGGAATAATTTAAAATACCAAAAATTGATTAATAAAAAGACTCCAAAAGGAAATACACGTATAGTTCCAATAAAAAAACTCACAATACATTTGGAGCAAGTTTTATACTATCAAGATTTGAATGTAGGATAATAAGAGATGTCCTACTGAAATGTCAGTTATCAATACCCAAGTTACAAGCTTCTATGAATGATTTAATGCAACATCTTTCAAAGTTGCCCATGCATCAATCTAAGTTACAATTATAATTGTGTTAAATGACTCTTTAGAGTAGGGAGAAAGAAAGCAAGATCAGCTCCAATTGATTAGTATAAATCGTATATCCCATTGTACAAATAAGTTGTTCTTGTAAATGAGGTGAATATTATGAGTAATGAGTTGCTTCCTAATTAGGTATATCAGTTCATAAACGATATGACGATTTTTTCTTGAAGAATTTTCTAATTTCTTTCCCTTTATATGCCACACATCACAGTTCCAAATGTAATTTTATGGATTATAAAATCACCTTTGCTTAGACTTCTTTTTTTATTGATCTAATCAACAAGTTCTGCCAATCCAGTTAAAGAGAAGTGAGGTTACATAATTCTTTGATCTTTTTCTAGATAGTTAAGGAGTATTGACACTAGAAAAACAGGTGATTGATTAATTCATTCTCTTGTTTATAAAGGGTAAAATATTTGGATAGGTTAGAGATACCCTTAGCATATCCATGATATTTAATCCCATCTTGATGATAAACCAAATGATAAATGATTCTTAAAAAAGAGCTTGTTTGAACCACACTATAAGGGACTGCAATTATGCATTGCTCGATCGGTTGATAAAAATTTAAGGAAACCAAAGGCATTCAAAGAATGCAAGATGAAATTCCAATTAACTATCAAATACTTTGTGAAAATCATTCTTGATTGCATAAATTTTTTCAAGTGCTTTTCATTATAGTTCTTTAAAAGCTCATATGTTAGCAATATATTGTCCCCTATTTGCCTCCGTTTGACAAAAGCTCTTTATGATAAATTGATGTGAGTTTTTGTACCACCTTAAGCCTTGAAACCAAGAGCTTTATGATGATTTTATATATAATGTTATAGCACGAAATAAGACTAAAATCCAATAGTAATTAAGGATTAGGGACCTTTGGGATCAGATTTATGAATGTCTTGTTAACTTCCTTCAACATCTTTCCAGGGTTGAAAAATTCAAAGACAACATCAAATGACTATTTGTTTGGTGTGAGTCCATGTCTTCTAGAAGAAGAAAGCATTGACTATATCTACTCTAGGTGCTTTACTTGGTTTAAGTTCAAAGATTGCTTTTTCCTCATCATCAATATTAAAGGGTCTAATAAAATTGAGAGCTTCATCATCATATGAAAGATTAGAGATCTTGCATATAAAAACAATAATTAAAGGAAGAATTACGTGTGTTAGTGAAACAATTATATGTTTCCTTCATTATTTCAACTCGAGAAAGTGTCAAAGGCTTATTTTCTTTTAGTAAGGATACAATTTTATTAATGTTCCTTTTAGAGAGAACAAATTTGTGGGGAAAATAAGTGTTTTTATCTCTCATCTCTAACTATTAAATTCTAGATCTTCATTTTAAGAATAAAACAGTTCACTTTTAGAGCTCTAAAGTAATTAAACAAGGTTGTTTTCTCTTTATTTGTTTAGCTACATTATCAAGAGCTTGGTAAAGGTTATTTTAAACATGAAATAGTTTTTCTTTAGTAATAAAAATAAATTATTAGGTGTTGTTGAACCTCTTATAATTTAGTAACTTGAGTTCTTCCTTGATCATTTGTAATTTTCTTATGCAAATGAAGGATTTATAATCCTAGAAGTTTGGTTGCAGCCCTTTAGTTACAACTTCATCAAAACCTTTAACCTGGACTAGATAGTTGCTAAAAAAAAGAAGTTTTCATATTATAATCCAAAGATAGGTTGTAAACTTCAATTGAGGTATGGTGAGAGAATAAAGGACTATTGGATAAGGCCTTACTACTTAGGAACTTGGTTAGCCAATGATCATTAACTAAAGCTTTGTTCCTTATAAACTATCTACCTTCTTGATTGGTGTTCTAAGTGAAGAATTATCCTTCTATTATGATAATAGTGACTTTTATATGATTTGCACAATTCTTAAGGTCCTTATTGTAATTTCTTAGGAAAATATGTCCTTAAGCTTATGATGGATGAAGGGTTTATTGAAGTCCACAATGATCAAACATAGAGAGTTCATATTGATCGGGTTGACAAAGCCCCCAAAATAATACCGATTCTTCAAACTTTTGTAGTAGTCATGGAACCAAGTCGAGTCGCTAGAGAATTGAACACTAGTTTCTTAATTTCAAGCAATAAAATTGAATTGAGGTCTGTTATTAAATAACTGATTAACTGAAATCAATATGAAAACAAATTAAATCAACTAAATTTAAATATGAGAAAGTCAAGATTACCAAACTCTGATTCAAGGGAAAGATCTCTTCTAATTATAACATTGATCATTAGTTCAAAAAAATATTTTCAAGATTCAAGAATTAGTCCGAAACATATTAGGATAGCCGTAATAAGTTTCAAATTTTCCTAAATTAATTGGTTCAAACCCAGCATCCAAACCAAAAATTACCATCTATTGGCTGGGTGTGATAACATTCCATATCAAATAAATGATAGAAATAAACTCTGTGAAAAAGACTAAACCCTAAATTAAATAATCGAGATAGCTGTAACTATCCAATTTAGTTTTCTTGTTTATCATAAGTTAAATATGAAAATTCATAAATAACCTATTTGCTACTTGTACCAATCTTTCATGACAATTACAGATCACTGAATTCCTGAATAGTGATAGAATAATTAATATTAAATTAAATTGTCAGATTAATGGAATATCATTCATTTATGAAATATGAGAACTCAAAACAAGAAATACTTAAATTAAAACATAAATAAAAGTTTAGAACACAAAACCTCACAAAATTACAATTAGAGTATTGAATCCCCTTGAATCAGAAAGATTAAGTTTAGCCACACATGGCTTTTGCTCCAATAACAAAAATAGAAGAAAGACAGAGAATTGCAAAAAACGAAAGAAGAGAGAACCTATTCTGTTGTGAGGAACATTCCTTTTATAAGGTTTTCTAATCTAAATCATAATATAACTCTAACTTGTAAAGATGTCTATCTAAAACAAATTTAAATTCAAACTCCTACATGATAAGGATAAGGCAAAGTCTTCTAGTCAAACTCCAACTCTTTAAGTGATCAGCCTTATCCATTGTGACAATCTCTTCACTTTATCAATAGAGTCCCAATTTGATGCTATCTCTACTTTTCATCTCCTAAAACAAAACAAGCATCAATTTCCATATTTAAGCACTAAAATAAATTTAAAACAAAGGAGATAATATCAAATAATATGTCAAGATAAGATCTTATTAAATTCTTCCACACCAGACTTATGCTTGTCCTCAGGCATACATCAATTCAATATATTAATCATCTTCACAATAACCTCTCATCTCCTTTTATGTCCTCCAAAAATATCCAAAAGCTAATTCACATTTAAGGGTTAAGATAAAATAACAATAGAGAGAATAAAACACTCATAGGACACATTATTAAAACATAGCATCTCATCAATTCTATTAAAATCAAATGAACAAGACTTGACACCCTCACAAGGATTTCACTCTATACGCTTAAAGTATTTAGGGTTCATTTGGCTCTCAAATCAAAACATAGCAAGTTATTTCCATAAGCTTGCTCAAGAATCATATTTCTGCCACTAAACAAAATGAACCTAATGTATAAATCAAAGGGACTTAATAAGGGTTGTAACGTGGCTTAGGTAAGGTATGACAAAAGGAACTTTTTGGCTAAGTAAATTGAAGGGAATCATACAAACTTATCCACACAAGTTTGAACTTAAATCAAAATTCACTTGGTTCAAATGACATCTCTTTCAATCACTTTGTCTTTTCTTTTTTCTTTTTTAAAACAAAAATATCAAAGAGGAGATTTTGTTTTTTATTTTTTCGTTTTTTGTTTTTTTGTTTTTTACTTCTGCTTCATTCTATAAAAACAATCAAAATAATGCAACTTGAATCATCTAATTAACTTTTCATGGAAATAGTCAAAATCCTATGCATATAAGCTCAATATAATACCTTCAATTTAGGGGATCAAAATTATTAAGGATATCAATAACAAAAGGGTAAATTTAGCTTGTAACAAGATTATTACGCAAGAAGGAAAGGTTAAGGCTCAAATTGGTTTTCCTAGGGATAAAAATTCAGGTAGACTTGTTTAGGTCAAAAATGGTTATCCTAAATGCCCTCATCATCTTTATACACAAATTCATCAAAAATGTGGTCTCAATACGTATTCAAAAGCAAGTTTTAGCATAAACAAGCTATGTTTGATAACAGATAACAAAAAGATAAATATGAGCACATATGTGATGAATGCTCTAGGCTCAAAGCTCACGTAGGTGTCAAAAATTGCATCAAGCCTTGCACACTTTTCATTCAACAAAATCAATGAGATACTTGAAAATTTTTAATGAACACACTAATCATGTGTGTCTCTCTGATGCATTAGATCTTAAACCAAAAATGCATCCTAGCTTAAGAATTATTCATGAATAACAATCAGAAAATTATGAAGCTATCATGAGGATTAATTAATATATGAATCAACATATCATAAGTCCAAGCAAAATCACAAAGTTCATCATAATATAAACATTCACTCCCCCATACCTAAATCATATATTGTCCCTAATGTATGCATAAGATGCTCACAACTCAATAAAGATAATCAGAAAAATAAAGTACAAAATAGAGGACTCCCCTGAATTGTGAGTATTTGAAAATTATCCACGCACACTTCTTTTTAATACCGGTTTCAGAACTTTTTGCAGATTGAGGGTGTGAATTAGCATTCAGTGGCAATTTTCCTTTTGCAGCAGCCTTGGTATTAGCTTTAGAATGCCCCACAATACTGAACAAGATAAACAAAAACTACTTAGAAAAAGATTAAAAACAACGTAATTAAACTAAAATGATAATAAAAGAATTTAATTAAAACTTTAAAAAAACAAGAGGGGATGTGAAGGTGCTTTTGTGGTTGAGCTTTGGGCTGCTGTGTGGGAGGAGGGTTACTTATGGTTGGAATTTTTCTTTTAATTCCTTGCAAAGACAAACAAGCAGATTAGGTTTTTTAGGTTTTTTTAAAAAAGAAAAAATATTTAACTAAATAAAGAAAATAAATAATTAAATGAGAAAAAAATGTTCAAAACACTAAATCACATAAGGCGAGATCTCGCCTTATGAGATTTGGTAATCTAGAATTCCAGAACACTAAATTACATAAGGCGAGATCTCATCTTATGAGATTTAGTAGTCTGGAATTTTAAAGTCTTCACTCTAGAACACTAAATTACATAAGACGAGGTTTCGCCTTATGAGATTTAGTAGTTTGAAATTTTAAGACCTCCTTTTTCCTTTAGGCCAATAAATTTATTTTTCAAAAGCAATCAAATACAAGCAATATATAACTAAAACAAAATAAAATAAAATAAAACAATCATATTTTGAGTTGCCTTCCCAAAAGCGCAATTGTTTACCGTCGTTATGCTTAACGTGGCTTTTTCCTCTCCAACTTCTACGTAATTGCAGTTTTGTACTCCTCAAGTAGTGCTACTATCCCTTCCCCTTGCTCTTTAGTCAACCTTTTTGAAATGATTATGGGTAATGACTTTTCATCACCTAAATAGACTTACTTTAGGTGATTAGGTAACACCTTTAATTCTATCTTCGAAGCCTGTAAAACAGAAGGTAAGATTTTCTTATGAGTTCATCATTAAAAGTTTCTAAATCGATTAGCATCGCTGATAACGATTCTATAACTTCACAAGTTTCAAAATTTTGCTTGTTCACTTTTGATTTAGCCTTAAGCTTGAACACATCTTCATCACTTTCTTCCTTAAACATATCCAGCACAAATGAATCCATAATATCCATATGAAAAACAAATTGAAAATCATTCGGATACTTTATTGCTTCAGAAACATCGAACTTTAATATTTCTGCATCAAACTCTAAGGAAAGAGTACCCTCGTGTACACCTATAATCGTCTTAGCTGTCTTCATTAATGGCCTACTTAACAAAATCAAAGCTGAATTTTCAACACTATCTCCATCCATTTTCAAGATGTAAAAATCCACTGGAAATACCAAACCATTAACTTGCTTGTTTACTTTCGATTTAGCCTTAAGCTCGAACTCATCTTCATCATTTTCTTCCTTAAACATATCTAGCACAAATGAATCCAAAATATTTATGTGATAAACAGATTGAAAATCATTCGGGTACTTCATTGCTTCAGAAATGTTGAACTTTACTATTTCTCTATCAAAATCTACAGAAAGAGTACCCTTGTGCACATCGATAATTGTCTTAATTGTCTTCATAAATGGCCTACCCAACAAAAAGAAACTGAATTTTCAACACTATCTCCATCTATTTTCAAGATGTAAAAATTCACTGGAAATACCAAACTATTAACTTGGACTAAAACATCCTCAATAACTCCAATAGGATGCACATACGAACAATCAGCTAGTTAGATTATCACATTAGTTTCCTGCAAAAAATTCATATTTAAAGCTCGATAAATTGAGTATGGAATAACATTAATAGATGCACCTAAGTCTAGCATGGCACGCTCAATTTTCTTATTACCAATAACACACGAAAGTGAAAACATACCTGGATCTTTGCATTTTTCTAGTAATTTCCTATTTATCACAGCTGATACATTCTTACCCAAAATTATTCTCTCCTTGTCCTTTAACTTCCTTTTATTTGTGCACAACTCCTTTAAGAATTTTGCATATTTCAGAACTTGCTTGATGGCTTACAGAAGTGGTATATTGATTTCCACCTTTTTGAAAGTTTCTAAGATTTCTCTGTCATATTCATCATCTTTTGGTTTAGCCAACCTGCTAGGAAAAGGAGGTAAACGTGCATTAATTAATATTGATAGAGATAAATCATTTTTTATCTTTGTTGATTCTTGAGTTGGAAGTTCTTCCTTCTTTTCTCCATCATCGTGCATTTCTTCCTCCATTGATAAAGAAGTTCCAGATTGAATTTCCTTACCACTTCTTAAAGTCATTACACTCACATTCTCCTTAGGATTCACCACCTTTTGGGAAGGTAATTTCCCTAATGCTTAGGCTTTCAATGTACTTATCAAGTTGGCTAATTGAGTGATCTGATTTCCCAAGTTTTGAAGGCTTGTCCTTATTTCCTGTTGAAATTGTTGAGTATTATTAGCAAGTGCTTTAACAATTTCATCTAAAGACATACCTAAATTTGAAGGTTGAGGTTGAGCATATGTAAGAGCTTAAGGTTGTTTATTAAAATTGTGAGTTGATATCGTTGTTGGCCTCCTTGATTTCCGTAACTTAATTTTGGATGATCCCTCCATCCTGGATTGTAATAATTAGAATAAGGGTCATACTTTCGTTGAGGTTGACTAGGAAAGCCTACTATTACATTAGCTTCTTGAAGTGTCTCTTATTGCAATGTAGGGCAGATATTTGTAGAATGTCTAGGGAATAAGCATATTCTGCACACTCTTGCTGATTGCAATTGACCTACAACCATTTAACAAACTAGAGCGGTTAAATCAGATATTTTATCCTTAAGGTGCGTGTTATTTACCTCATTCACACACTTAATAGCTCCATCCATCCTTGTCCCAAACTGTTGAAAATTTTCAGCTATAACTGATATCAACTGCCTGGCTGCCTCAGGTGTTTTATTTGCCAGAGCTCCTTCACTAGTTGCATCGACCATACTTCGATCAATTGGCAATAGTCCTTCATAAAAGTATTAAATCAGAAGTTGAATGGGAATTTGATGATGTGAACAGCTAGCACATAACTCCTTAAACCTATCCTAATATTCATATAGTGCCCCCTTACCGCAGGGTACACACTGAGACGCCCGGAGTTCATTTCGGTACATATCATACGATAAGGTCTGGCTACTATCGATCACTACATTCACCTCACATGGCATCATATCATTATTCACTTATAAAGCATCATAAGGAAATCACAATATTTTAAAACCAACTTTTTTCTCATTTCACTTCACAAAACCGAAAGTCTACAT
>JANQAP020000083.1:1197503-1217805 GCA_026874005.2 Erythroxylum coriaceum
CAGTCATCAACACAACGCCGACCGCCTTCCATTGGGATCTTCACAACATCTACGCCGCACATCCTATCCTCCGAGTCGCGCATATATATATACCATCATCCATTCTTCCTAAACACAGGTTGAATGTCCTCTCTTGCATTGAAAAGAACTTTGCTCACGCAGTCCGCCTTTTACCACTCAATCCCTTCTAAAATTCAATTCACCACTCGGAACCAATTCTCAACTGATCAAAAGAATCAAAAGGGTGTAAAAATTTCGAACCAACTAGCAAGTACGAGTATAATGAAACAAAACAATTTTTCAGATTTTTTTTCGAACTCCCTTTTCTCGGATTTTTTTTGAACTTTTTTTAGACTTTTATTGAATTTTTTCAAAAATTTTTTGGAATTTTTTCTGAATTTTTTTTACTATATGTCAAAAGTTTCAACAAAACAAACAACAAGAATAATTGAAAACCCTAGCCCAAAATAAGAACAAGAAGAAAGATTAAAACCTTAGGTTGAAAGTTAATTCACACCTAAATTGATGATTATCGATGGTGATGGGCGGTAATTTCTTGAATTCTGATGGAGTTGAATAAGAATTCTCCTCCACACCAATGCTCTAATACCAACTAACGCGCACCATGGAATTGAAAGATTGAAAAGTTCGGATCCAAGGAATGAAGAAGATGATAGATTCGAATTAACTAAAATTAAATATAATACGCAGGGTTTCAAATTTACCTATTAGGCATCACGAAGAACTTGTCTCAAGTAACCTAGATAACAGGTAAAGAACAAACCAAGAAAGTTGTTTAGGATCAAAATCACGCCATAATCTGATTTTAGTTGATAAGTGATGTTTAATTCCTAAGTTGAAAAGAATAAGAAGGTTTCTTCTCTCAATATGGCCGGCGGCTCACAAAAGATAATCTGATCAAAAAGTCCCTTTTCCTAACCCTAAAGAGGGTATTTATACCTAGGTCAAATAATAAAAAACTTGGGCTAAATAATATATGGAAGCTCAAAATAAATATAACTTAAAACAAGACCAAAAATAGAATAATAAAAACACGCCTAAGCCTCGTCCAACTCGCCCTGCCCCAAGTCTGATCATAGGCACGCCTCTCCTCTTGGGATTAAGTGATGATGCGCAGCTTAATACGATGGTCTTCAAGTCCTAAGTGAGTCCAATATAAGGATTTGAGATAAATGAATCAATTTAGGCTATGATTCAGATAGCTCTCCTCCAATAGGCTTGGTGCACTCCATCCTCTCCACAAATTGGCCCCCATACACATAGAGAGCCTCCTTAAGTCTCTCGGCCCTAGCTCTGGACATAGGTCTAACTGGAATGACAAGCTCACCCCCATCACGCACACCATTTCCATGGTGGTCCTTGCTCTTGCTCACATCATATCTCCTTTATAATATTCACTAATCTTGATGGAGGAAAGAACTTCTCCAAAAACATTCTTTTCATCTCATTCCATGTTGTCACTGAGCCAGGGGGAAGATAGTATACCTAATCTTTTGCCTTATCTTTCAATGAGAACAGAAAGGCCCTGAGATTAATTTGTTCTTCTATCACCCCTTATGGCTTCATTCCAGAACAGACAACATGATATTTTTTCAAGTGTTCACGCGGATCTTCACCTGTAAGACTACGAAAAATAGACAGTAAGTGAAACAAACCAAATTTCAATTCGAATTCTACCTCGACATCTAGAAATTGAATGCATAAAGGTTATTGATTCAAATTCAGTGCCGCTAACTCCTTCAACGTTCTCAGGTTGAGATTTGCCATCTTTTCATCCTCTTCTTGAAAATTAAAGTCTTCTTCAATTGTTAGATCTACTTCAACTTTCACGTTTGGAGGTCAACAACTGTTTCCTTACTTAGTCTCTTTTCTCAAATGATGCATTGTCTTCTCAATTTCTAAGTTGTACTGTAATTTACCTATCTGAGAAGCACTTGTCATACAAGACAAGAGGCTAGCAGTAACTGTAAAAGTAAAAATGGAAAGCAATTAAGAAACTTGAAATAGTTCCCCAACAACGACGCCAAATTTTGGTCATATTGTTGAAGCCCCCAAAATAATACCGATTCTCCAAACTTTTGTAGTAGTCGTAGAACCAAGTCGAAGAACACTAGTTTCTTAATTTCAAGCAATAAAATTGAATATGGGATTTTTATTAAATAATTGATTAACTAAAATCAATCGAAAATAAATTAAATCAACTAAATTTAAATATAAGAAAGGCAAGATTACCAAACCCTGATTTAAGGGAAAGATCTCATCTAATTGTAACATTGATCATTGGTTCAAAAAGAATATTTTCACGATTCAAGCAATTAGTTCGAAACATATTAGGATAGTCATAATAAATCTCAAATTTTCCTAAATTAATTGGTTCAAACCCAGCATCCAAACCAAAACTTACCATATATTGACTGGGTGTGATAACATTCCATATCAAATAAATGATAGCAATAAACTCCATGAAAGAGACTAAACCCTAAATTAAACAATCGAGATAGCTGCAACTATTCAATTTAATTTTCTTATTTATCATAAGTTAAATATAGAAATTCATAAATAATCTATTTGCTACTTGTACCAATCTTTCATGACAATTACGGATCACTGAATTCCTGAATAGCGATAGAATAATCAATATTAAATTAAATTGTCAGATTAATCGAATATCAATCATTCATGAAATATGAAAACTCAAAACAAAAAATACTTGAATTAAAACACGAATAAAAGTTTGGAACATAAAACTTCACAAAATTACAATTAAAGTATTGAATCCCCTTAAATCAGAAAGATTGAATTCAGCCACACATGGCTTTTGCTCTAATAATAAAAATAAAAGAAAGACAGAGAATTACGAAAAACGTAAGAAGAGAGAACCTCTTTCTGTTGTAAGGAACGTCCCTTTTATAAGGTTTTCTAATCTAATCCTAATATAGCTCTAACTTGTAAAGATTTCTATCTAAAACAATTTTAAATTCAAACTCTTACATGATAAGGATAAGGCAAAGTCTTCCAATTAAACTCCAACTCTTCAAGTGATAAACCTTATCCACTGCGTCAATCTCTTCACTTTATCCAAAATTTATGGTTATCATTAATAGAGTCCTAATTTGATGCAATCTCTACTTTTCATCTCCTAAAACAAAACAAACATTAATTTTCATATTTAAGCACCAAAATAAATCTAAAACAAAGGAGATAATATCAAATAATATGTCAAGATAAGATCTTATCACATATTAGCATGAATTTTCATATGTTTATGTCATAAGGAGCTCTTTTGGAAAGCAAGATTAGAGACAAAGACAAAAGTAACTTTAAAGTTGAGTTTCTCCTACAAAGTTCTTATTGAAAGGTGAATGAGTTGATCAGTGATATCTAAATTCAACATCTCTATCTTATCAAAGTCGTATGCAACAACTAATTTTCTATTTAAGTATTATTGGTGATTAGAAATGATAAACCAATTCTTATTCAAAAAATCAAGCTTCCTATAGTTTTCTACCTTTAGCTTAATTTCTAGAAATCATACAAAAAAAGGTTTTAAATTTTGCAAATAATCTTACATTACTTGTTTAATAGGGTTATTTTGCCTTCTCACATTTCATCTAAGTATAAACATTAAGAAGGGAAATTTTAGATTTATTGGCCTTACTTTCCCTATTATACTCCCTCTTAATGACAACTTTAAAATCATTGCCTAAATTATATACCTCTTGTTGTACATTTAAAGAATTCTTAAGTAATAAAGAGAAGTATTGAAATTCATGTTCTTTAAGTTACATATATTCAATTCAGTTGCAGAGACCTCTATACCACTCATTGGTTCTTTCAAGGGATCATTTGTTAATAATTTCTTTACAAAGATAGGACTTTCATTCATTACTTATAAATTACTTATATAAGCTTTAAAACAGATAAGATTTTCTTTCATCTGCTCTTCAATTTTGTCAGAAACCTATTTGTCAAGGTTTCCAGTCATTAAAAGTTTTTGGTAACCCCCTCTTTAATATCTCTTATCAGTTGGGGCTCACTTTTTACCATTTTTAGTTGTTTTAGGTCTCCATTAATATGAGATAATGATAAAGTCTTCGACCAATTTATCCTTTTCTTATAGTATCATGGAAGGATTAACTCTGGAAGTCTTGGTAAACATCAATAATCATATAAATTCTAGTATAATTGATGTGTTTCAATCCAATAGTTTCATGCATATTGGGCTCTAACATAACTTGTTGAATGACTAAGACTCTTAGTAGACCAATATTTTGAAGGAACAATGTGTATTGATATATATTGGCACCTACTTCTGTTTCAAGTTTTCTAGTTGAATGCTATACTTCTTTTTTTAAAATAAAATTTGGTTTATTATAGTGACAAGCACCTACCTCTAGAATCTTATTAGCGTAATGTTCTTCTTCAAATTTAAAGAGGAAGAGATTCTCTTGGTTGACCATGACCTCTTTCAGCCCCTTCTTCCCTTATTAATAGGGGGACTAAGCGTTCATTAACGGGAATACAAGTTGTTTGTCTATAAAAAAGCCAACTAAGGTTGAAACTCATTTAGAGACTCTTTCCTTAAGTTATCTACCAGGGAGTTGTAATTGAGCAAACATCAATTGAATGAGGTGGACAATAATGAAGTTTTTCTAAAAGAGATATGTCTAATAAAACCTGGCACCTAAACATTTGGTGATTGGGGGAGCAGCAGAGACATAGATATGCTAAAGAGTTAGAGTTACGGGAGAAAAATCATAAGAGCAAGGTGTTAAAGGTATTCAAATGGTTAAGTTGGGTGTCATTTTGGTGAGAAGAGAGGGGAAGATCTTTAGAATGAGCAAGCAAAGATGAAGGTAGGTTTAGAGCTGGTTTTAATGGAGGGAAGTCTTAAAGAATAAATTTAAGGGTCTAGTTAGGAAGAAGTAAGAAGTGAGATGTTATGTTACTAACAGTTGAAAAAATCGTTTCAAAAAAGGAAAGAGGAAAAGGCTAAAAAAGGCTTAGGTAAAGAAAAAAAAAGGTCATAAAAAGATTTTTTTTTTAAGTAGGTCATAAAAAGAGTTGATATAGTGAGGGAAGAACTAAACTTAAGAAACATTAAAAATGCAAACATGTAACAAATAAAAGTTAGAAGAAAAGAGGAAATAATGAAAGAATAACAAGAAAAGATGCCAAGAAATAATAACTAAAATCGAGAGTGAACCAAAAAGAAGAAGAAAAAGGCTAAGAATAACATAAGAAGAAAAAAACTCGAAAGGGACGAGAGTAAGCATAGATAATCAACTAGAAGAAAGACATGTTGAAAAGATTAAAATTATAAAATTTTGGTTAAAAGATGAGAACTCTAGTAGAAAATTTAAACCATCTTTTATAATTAAGAAGAACATTTGATTAGGGATGACATTGGCCAACTTTCGCCAATTTTTTTAAAATTAAAAATATGAAACAATTTATTTTTTTAATTGGATTCGGATTTTGGCTGCTCAGGCCCAGACTTATCCGAAGCCCAACTCTTTTAAGTAAAACGATGTTCTTTTGTTTTGAATAATTGGTTCTCGAGTTAGTCTGAGCCTGAACTTGACCTATAGGCTGACCCATTAAAATAACTAAATTTAGGCTCATGGGCAAAAATTGTCATCCCTATATTTGACTATATATATACAAATTGATACAGTTTTAAATTTGAATTTAAAAATTAAGTCCATTTCATATTAAGTATGAATTTAAGAATTTTAAAATTAACTGAATTTTTATTAAGCCCCAGGTCAAAATTATTTAGGAAGGATGTCACGCGCAAATAAGATCAAGTCACGTGCTAATCAGTCAGAAATCAATCTCCTCCCTCCAAGAAAACGACCAATCTCATTTGTGTGGATGAGGTTTAAATTGAAGGCCATTCCACAAACTCTACATTCATTCTCTGTCCATTTCCTCTCTCTTACAATCTCATCACCACCACCAGTCCGTTAAATATCTCTTCAACCAAATCAAATCCCATAGATAAAACCCATCAATCAGAGTCAGAAACCCCTCAAAGAGATTGAAGAGTTGAGAGAAACCCCCTGTAAAATTCGACCCTTCATGGCAACTGCTTCGTTGCTTCAATGGAATCCATTGAAATGGCAGCACGCCAATTGCTCTTTTCAATCTCATAGCAAACTTTTTCCTTTTGTACCCGCCAGGACCTTCCAGATACTCACAGTCAAAGCTCAAAGCTTTAAGTGCCATTTAGCGAATCAAAGCTTTGACGCCTCTCCTTCCATTTCAACATCTGCTCACAATACAACGTCTCTTATTAGGAGAAAGGCAGGCGGAGATAACCCATTTGATAGCATATTTCAAATAATCGTAAGAGCGCTGGAAGCCCTTAAAAAACCCACCGTGGCAGCTATCCTGATTGGGCTTCTGTTGCTCTACGACCCCAATTCAGCATTTGCTGCGTCCGGTGGGAGGATGGGAGGCAAGTCTTTTTCACGATCATCTTCTGGGTCGTATTCATCGAGAAGTTACTCTGTTCCTCGGACTTCTTCGCCGGAGTTCTCTTATTCAGTGCCGTACTTTGCTCCGACACCATTTGGTGGCGGTGGTGGCTTTTACGTGGGCCCTGCCGTGGGTGTCGGTGTTGGTGCTGGCTCTAGCTTGTTCTTTATATTGGCTGGATTTGCGGCGTTCATGTTGGTTTCTGGCTTCCTTTCTGATAGGAATGAGGACGGCGTCCTCACTGCTACGGAGAAAACTAGCATTCTCAAACTTCAGGTAATAGTAGTAATTGAATTGGTGGGATTGTTTATGTGTTTTTATTGGTTTTGGGAATAATTTGTTTTGTCATGGTAATGAGATATGATGTGCAATGCGTTTGCTCTATGTCTTGGAAGAGATAATAGCTAAACGATCACCGGTTGAATCAGTGTTGGATGTTTTGACTTCTGTGAGAGACTGCATTTTTATTTCTGCTAACGGAAAATTCTATCTTGTCATATGTGAATTGATTAGTCCGTGATTGGGTTCATGTCAGTGGCTTTTATCACCTGTATTTCATATATCTGATTTATGATGTACTATTCCTAGGTGAATCTGTACTAAGATCATAGTTTAGCAAAAGTAGTGGGTTGTGTATCTTGTTTTGATTACTTCATTTATATCTTGTAAAGCACCTTCTTACCAACAAACTTTAGGGGATTAATGGGATACATGCATGTTGGATGGTGCAGTTTGCTGGGAGATTTGCACCCAGCTGAGTACAGTTCCTGCCCGTATGATAGTCAGCTACAAAACCTGCAAATTTGAAATTCCTACTTGAAGAAACCAATGATCTATTGAATTGGGGAATATCATGTATTTGGCTGCTGATACATATCCACAATCTGGCACATTATTAGAAAGATTCTTTAGTATCTGCTGAGTAATTATAGGAATAATGAGAAAACTTGCATCAATGCTTACCTTACTGTACTTGTCTCTTAGATTGGACTATTGGGGATAGGGCGGGCTCTCCAAAAAGATCTTAATCGAATTGCTGAGACTGCTGACACATCCTCCTCAGAGGGTCTCAGCTATGTGCTGACAGGTATGACTGTCTCTCTCTTTATTTTACCTTTATTTCCTTCCATTTGTTTCTTGTTTTAAGTTGAATGTGGTATGTATTTTCCAAACTGTTTTGATATAGAATGAGGTTTTCTAAGTGCTTTTTATGAACTTGTCTTGAATTTGTCATTCAAACTAACATTGAGAAGAGGGCAAATTGCTTTTGAGAGAATTGAATAAGGAGCATTTGGAAACATGGAATTGAATAAGGAGAATTGAATAAGGAGCATTTGGAAACATGGAACACTGTATTTTTTATTGATGAAGGCATTTATTGAAGTATTCAACCTTATTAACTTGTTGTTTGTTTCTTATGAATGATTTATTTGTGCTCTTTTCACTTTCTTTGTTGGGCCTTTTCATGTATTTTTTCTATTTAGTGGCTTTTCTTGGTCAGATTAAACTTTTTTTGGCTTACTAGGATAATATTAATTTTTCATTGATCTTACAATTTATTAAACAAAAACAAAGAAAAAGAAGGCTGTCTTCTAAAAATTTTCCCCAAGTTTGACATAAGCATAGAATTAGTGAGACAGTCACCATGACCATGACAGGAAGTCGTTTGGACAATTTTTTCTTGAGGAAAGTATTGATGTATTATACCATGAATTAGGAATTTATATTCTTGCTTGTATCTTTTTTACTCCTCCTCAATTTTTGCTTTATCTCAATGTCCTT
The DNA here is from genome assembly GCA_026874005.2 of Erythroxylum coriaceum. Taxonomy (NCBI): domain Eukaryota; kingdom Viridiplantae; phylum Streptophyta; class Magnoliopsida; order Malpighiales; family Erythroxylaceae; genus Erythroxylum; species Erythroxylum coriaceum. Next base: position 1,205,790 of record JANQAP020000083.1, read on the forward strand.
ATTTTATGTAAGAAAGAGTTCGTGAGCATTATTTGGAAACACCATAACTGATATTATCTTATTAACAAAAAATGACAATTTCACTCTACCATGTTGATTTTGTTGAACAAAATAGTGTAGTCCGCCTAGTAAAAATACAATGATAGTCTTGTTAATGAATTTTTTTTTTACTGGCAATGGATACATGCCGAACCTTCTCATATAGATCATCGGCAGTAGTTATTATTTTATTCTATTTTGGTTGCAGAGACATCACTAGCTTTGCTTCGGCATCCAGATTATTGCATATCTGGTTATTCTTCTGTAAGTGGACAATTTTCTCCTATAACACGTTTTTGTAGGATCCATGTCTTACCAAAGATATTTGAAGTTTATGTGCTTATGCCAAGTTCTTTCTCTCTCTGGTATTGAAGTTCAACGTTCTCTTAACTTGTTGGATTTATTGCATGAATGAATAAAAGTAACAAAGATGTTTGTCTTCTTTTCACTTCTTTTGAAGGTGGATGTGAAGCGAAGCATAGAGGAGGGTGAAAATAGGTTCAATCAGCTTTCTATTGAAGAGCGAGGGAAATTTGATGAAGAGACACTTGTTAATGTAAATAACATAAAAAAACAGAGTACAAAAATCCGGGGAGCGACTGGATTTAGCAACGAGTATATAGTGGTAAGGTTTCAGTGCTGATCTGCATTTTTCTGCATATAATTGAATCAAATAGAGGTCAATGTTTTACTATGAGCTGTTTTCTTATGGAAGGAAATACAGGCTAGAAGAATTTTTAGTCACCAGTAATACTAGTTCACAGAAATCTGCTTCTTTATGTTACTCAGGAAATGGCTGTGGAATTAAGAGTCACATGATGTCTAACATTGATAAATTGATTGTATGCCTTTTTATGTTACTTTCCTTCATTTCTTTTATTGGGTGATTAGAGGGGGACAATGGGAAGGCTTTGACGCTTCCATTTGTTCAATAGTCAAAGTTAATTGTGAATGGCTAGGGCATCTACACTTAAATTGCTTTGTCTCAGTTGCAAACTAAAAATGGTTTTCTCTTAGTGGAATTAGATCCTGAAAGCAAAGGAATGGGGAAGGGGTTGTAATTTAGTACTTCAGCGCCATTTGAGTGCAAGAAATCTTTATGATTTCCGACAATTAGATAGAAAGGAATCTGGGTTAGGCCAGGCCTAGTATAGAACTACAGACATCTTTTTATATTTTAGACCTCAAATACAAGCTGTATTAAGCAAGTTCAGAGGCACAATGTTCTGCCTTATTCTTGTTGCCAAGCTAATTCAGAAGAAAAGATTACCCTTTGATCTTATTATCAAATTTGCATTAGAGCACACTGGAAAATGTTATTGAACACAAAAGCCAGATATCCTTTCTGGAAAAGAATCGTTATTCTTGTATAGACCTGGGTTCTAACTCGACTCTTTGATAAGCTAATAACCAATGTGTAAACTATACTCCAAGAGTATGAATGGACAAATGGAAAGGAACAACACAGTTAGACCGTCATGTGATATGTTTTTTTCTAAACATCAATGATAAGTTTGATGGTTATATGAAAGGACTAATATTAGATCATTTGTTGTTCATTAAATGGAAAAGCTAGCTTGCTATGAAAAGGTCATGAGGTTTTCTGTAAGATAGTTGCTGATTCTCTAACCTTTTGCGGCATGAATAGATTTCATTTTGCATCACATGGAAAATCCTTTTCACTCCGCTTAGCTTTAAATCCAACCCTTGTTTGGGGATTAGATACAGTCTAACCAACCATCTTATTCTATGATTTATGAATTATATTCCATATTTGAATTCTTTGGGCTTTTGGAAATAGAAATACTTTAATCTGTCCTATAGAAATGTGGAAATGCTTTTTAAGTTTTGAGGGGTTAGGGCAGTACACTATGCTTTAACTAACACCCTTGAAACATGTAACAGTATGTTTCAGGGTTGGTACCGATCTTGACAGCACTTTTAAAAGGTTCCTCATTTTATTTATGATAAAATTGAAAAATGATTAAGATTCAAGACAATACATCTTGAGCTAATTGGCACTTGTTTTAAGTTTTGCTCATTGATGTTATAGGTTTCTCATTTGCTATTTTCAATGAAAATGATATTGATATATCTTCTGTCTTTAGCTAGGCAATTGGGAGATCTATTTTAATTCTATTAGTAACATCTGCTATTGAGTTTGCAAAGTTTTCAGGATTGAATGACGAGAACATGAATTTTCTTTTACCTTTTAGCTTTTATCTTATCGTTTATCCTGTTAACATAACTATCACCAGATAACAATTTTGGTGGCTGCGGAAGGAGTATATAAGCTACCCTCCATCAATGGTAGTGCAGACTTGAAGGAAGCTTTGCAGAAGCTTGGCTCCATACCCACCAACAAGATACTTGTAAGGATGAGTATATTTTTTGTAAAACGATGGTTCATATTTTTTGAGAATGGGAAAAAGAAAAATCATTCATTAGTTATGCAATGATACGATTGCATTACCTTGCAGGCTGTTGAGGTGTTGTGGACTCCTCAGAATGAAAATGATACACTATCAGAGCGTGAATTGCTTGAAGATTATCCACTTTTGAGGCCTTTGTAAGAGTTTATAACAGTCGCTTGTATTTTGGTGTGAGATCAGCCAGAGGGATGAAATTAACTGCTTCCTAAATTAGGTGCGTTTGTTATGTATAGAATAAGACAGTCAAATGTTGTAGGAACTATATACACGTGTTTAGTATTGTTTAGATGGTATGTTCTGTACCAAACCTCCCAATTATAAAGAGAGAGGTTGTATATGTACTGCAAAATTTCATCTTTTTTTTCTTGATAGTTTCAATGAAATCTTGCAGTATTGTACTCGTGAACTGTACAGACTACCAAAAAAGGTAATTGTTGACAAATTTTCTTGATGACAAAATGTACATTTTTGTGTCACTTCTCCAACACTGAGCACATCCATATTCCGTAGCTTGAATGTTTCTTGGATTGCTGTGATGATTCCACTTGCGCAAATCCATGAGCAGAAAGGGTTTAAAGATTTGGATGAGTTGATATGTTTTTACATCTGGTTAGGAACCTGACAAGAAACTGAAAAGAAAAGATGTTGACTATAACTTTGATATGATGAAATAGAAACAGATGTGTATCCAGTTGTCATCTTTCAGAATTATTGCAGCAGTTGAAGAAGTTAGTGGTGTGTCCTTGTTAACAGAAGCTTTTGGTGGCCGTTTTAGGTGAGATTTCTAGAATCATCACTAGGAGTATAAGGTCCAAATTTTGATTAAGCAAAGCACATGCATGCAGTTCTCGCTACACAAAAGTTCAATTGAACTGGCAACTTCACTTGTAATAGTAGTAGAAGCAGGATTTAGACATTAAACTAACCACCAGAAGATTATGTGAGTAAAGGCACTATGCCACTTTGACTGGAATGAATGAATGAACAATAATAACAACTTGTCATGTTGTGGGTAGTGGATCTTTGAAGCTTTATTTGAGTCCTAACCATGAAAAAGAAAAAGATGGATATGCTTATCGTATACGCACTTTTGTTTTAATCAAACTTTTAAAAGATGCATGTGCCTTTCCCACTTCTCATCTTCTAATCTTTGCTTTTTGAGCATCTCAATCATTTACAATTCATCATATATTCAGCTGCCAAGTATTACCAATTTTATTTATTTATTTTTATTATAAAAAAGCACACTTGTTTTATTGACCAGACATAATGTTCGTGTTGGTTACGTAATTTCAATTTTTAGTTAAAATCATACTATCAGACTATGATGACACAGGAACGTTCTAATATAGACTACTAAAATTTGAGATTTGACAATCTTGTGTATGACTTTACACGTTTGATTTGTTCCAACTATGATCTCGTGTTTGACTTTACACGGTTGATTTGTTCTAGTGAAAACTATGAAAAAATAGTGTTTCCCAGTTGCAATGCAACTAACAGACAATTATTAATAATAATTCAGATAAATTGTTTGATGAGACAATATTCAAAATTAAATGATATAATCAAAAAAGTTTCATTGCTCTAATTGGTCGCGTATAATGTTTAACGAGGTCAGAATGACATAATTTAGATAGACATGCCTTCATTTGCTTTTTCATAAAACAGCGATAGCAGAGTAGGTGAGATTATATTTTATCAACTTTTGACACTGCCAACAACAAGAAGTGAAAGTCATCTTCTTCCCCATTACTGATTTTCTTTCTAACCAGCAATATGATAACAATAATAATGACCCCACGTACCCAGTACCCAAAAGAGTACCATTTCTGTACAACCCAATTGCTTAAAGGATAAAGTATAGAGAAAGCTCTGGTCAGCCTGAATGTGGACCATGAATTATTTAATGTTACCATATTTTGGTCATGTGGGCAACCCATGTTGTGAGTAGATCAGCATCAATGCTTTTCGAGTAGTACAAACAAAACCCCTATAATTGCTACAAGAGAGTGGGAACCACAAGTAGCTGGCCAAACCACAAGAGACTCTCGTTGCCCATTTCTTTTATACACAAATCTGTATTACTGGTTAGTTTGAGGTCAGCTGGAGTTGCATATGGACTCCAATTCCACTAAAGGACCATGCAAGTTGCAATTATTTCGAACTATCTGCATGGCGGTTCAAAGAATGAATAAGCAATCCCTACTTTTGGTAGTTCAAGACCAAACAAGTGGTCAACAATTGTTTTGCACCATTTCCTCACCACTGAATCCCATCTTTTACATTCCCTTGTCCCAGCTCAATTTCTTATCTATGATTTGATTCTTATGTGACAGTCTATACCATGCAGCAGTGCAAAAGCACAAAAGGGCATTTGATACTAATGAGTAAAAAAGATGGTAACAGATTGATAAAATGAGTATTTAGATTTTGTAAAAAGAATCGAACATGTTCCTTTATACATCAACAGCATCAACTGGGAGAGATAAAGTCCTGTGTGGCGAGTGTGGAAGCATAGATCCATTGCAGAAACTCTTCGTAGTGACCATATCCTTTGTTCTCGGAGATTGGTTCGTCGCCTCACAATTTTGGGACCTTAGAGTAGCCGAATAGGAGCAGCCCTTATTGATATGCGCGTGCAACTCGGGACTAAAATGCTTGCTGTGGGCAATGGATTTTAGGAGATTCCTATCTTTCTTCCCTCGTAAAAAATTCAATACAGGAGATGAAAAATCATCAGACTTTGAAGATTTTGAATCAATTCCTAATTGCTGATCGCGATGTTTTCTCAATTCTATCTCATATTTTGCTTTAAGCCATCTTAGCTCCTGCTGGATTTCATTCTCATGTTTTTCTGCCAACTCGTTGTACAATGATGTCAATCTATGAGAGGAACCAGAACTGGAACCGGTAAAGTCTTGAACTTGCTGTGATGGAGAAGATTGAATTTCATTCCCCTTCATTTCTTTTTCATCATGCTCAGTGACTGATTGTTCAGATTTTTCATATTCTTCATCTGAATGGCTTTTTCCAGAGCCCACAGGAGTAAGCTCACGGCTTTCGTGTTGACCCCATATTTCTTGATAATGTGAGCAGTCTAATTGGCTCAATGCGTTTGGTACACCTTCTGTCAACTCATGATCAGATTCATCAGGCTGGCATGTGACCTCTTCAAACCGACCATGCATCGCACCGCATCCGTGCCTACAACATGGATTTGACAGGAACTCTACAAGTGAACCATTGGAGGTACGAGTTGAAGCACAATTATGACAGATAGTTGGATTCACAAAACCAGGAGTTTCCTCTATGCCTGGCCCTGGCCTCCATTCAGGTACCAAAGATGCAATCTCCCCATCAATCATATCAGCTATTTTTGTTACATCCTGATCAGTGATATCGAGTTCTGCAACCATTTCAGTTGCCACACTCAATGCTGTATCAGTTTCAATGTCAAAAGGAAAATATATGTTCCGAATACGACCTGCAAAAACAATACAATTAAATTTGTGATATTAGCTGGACGTTCAATAGGACTGGAAAGGCTAGAAATTGATAATTTAGAGAGACAGCAAGTGTAAATAGAGAATGAAGCAAATTGTTAACCTTCTCTATCAGCAATTCGGAGTCTTAAAAAGATGCCGTCATCTTCTCTTCTCTTGCCCTTTATACTTATGTCAACGTTTGCAGAACTTTCATCATCATGATGTTCAAAAAATTCAATTCCACTTGGTTCTATCTCAACAGGATGAAAGTCCCAGTCATTGTGTGCATCACCACCATAGCCATTAGAGTAACTGTTATATGAATTAATAGTGTCATAGCTATAGTCATTTGAGAACCCATTGCAGTGTGAATTACCACTTCCATTAAATTCCAGGTACGGTTGCCTTATAAGAGGACCTGTACCATTATCTCCCCCATAATTCAACTGCCTAAAATCGGAGTCACAACCATCCATTTTAAGGAACGGGTCATTCAACAGCTCCCTAGCAGAGAGCCTGAGTGACACAGTTGCCAAGCATTTCTCAACAAATTGTCTTACTTCTGGATCCTTCACTTTGTACAAAGCATCTGGCTTTTTTCCCTAAATTAGGAAAAGGCAAGCAAATTAATCAGCCACCGTCAATAACTTAACAGTAAGGTATATGTGCAAAGAGGGTGTTTGATCTTACAGATATAACTTTCTTGTAAATTTGGGCCGGATGAGTGCATTCACTGTATGGATATTCAAAAGTAACCATTTCCAAAACGCACATTCCAAACGAATAAATATCAACTAGCTCATTATATGCCTCTTCATAAACTTCTGGAGCCATAAACTCGGGTGTCCCTAGAGGTATGAAAGCCCCACAGAAGAAAGATAGCCCATAAGATATGATATTCCAGATTCTAAACAAAGTAATCATTCAAACACAAGTCTGTGTGCAATACATCAACTAAAATTTTCATCTCTAATAATGAAAAGGACTAAAGAGATGTCATGGAAATTAAGTAAAGTGAGCATACCTACACAATGAGCAGCATGCGATTTTCTAAGGATTGCCGCCAGGCCAAGATCTCCAATTTTTACCTCTCCTTGGTTTCCATTAACAAAAATATTGTCGCACTTCAGATCTCTGTGTATAACAGGAGGGTCATGGCTATGAAGATAGAGAAGTCCTCTCAAGATCTGTCTGCACCAATGCTTCACTGCTCTAATGTTAACTCTTCTATGCTTTAGCCTATACCTGTAGAAACGCCAGAGAGAAAGAGAGAGAAGCCAAACCAACAAATTTAGGAAAGACCCAACAAGCAAAGGCAGTGGAAAAGTAAAAAGTGGATCTTGAAATGATTAGCTATTAATAACACTTACTGTCTCAAAGTCCCAGAGGTGAACATTTCAGTCACAAAGTTGATGTTCCTATTTGCAGTGTCAACCCAAGAAGTATAGAACTTCATAATGTTTTTATGCTTCAATGTCTTGAGGAGATGAATTTCGCAGTAAAGTCTCTCAAGATCTTCAGGGCTTTGTAGAAAATCATAGAGCTTGACCTGGTTCCAAGCGACTTCAATCCCCTCGTACTCATCGAATGCTCTGTAACTGCCGGAAAACAAATCCGTTAGTTACCTCTTCGAAGAAATTCAGACAAAATCAAAAAAGATGGCAACTTTTTGCAAAAGCATTGAATGGGCACCCACTGAATTCAAGGAGAACCCAAATTAAAAGTAGCCAAGTAAACTAATGAAGAGAAGAGATTAGATTCATACACTGTCTTTGAAGCTCCTTTTCCAAGGATTTCATTGTACTGCAGATACAAAAGACACCAAGTGAATCCCCAGAATCAAACTCAAAACATCAAGAACACCCAGAAAGGGAGAGGAACAGAGAGAGATAGAAAGAGAGCCATACTCTGCCATATCTTCCAGTTGGATCAACCTCAACAAACTCGGAGGATTCTAACTCCGGATGTAAGAGACCATTCATTCTCCACAAACTTTTTAAGTAAAGGCTGGGTCTTTCTTTCTTCCTACTTTAGCTGTGTGATTTGTAGATCCTTGTAAAGTTCTTCTCTTTCTGTCAGACACAAAAATATGAGCAAAATGGTTTTATCCTACAAAATGTCACAGACAAATATACAAATATTTTAAAAGTGAGGTGACAAATGATCAATCATTCACAGCGGAGAGACTTAGAGAGAGAGAGACCGAGAGGGTTAAAAGAGAGTTTTTTTTTTTTTTCCCCCAATTTTGTTTAGCCACACCCTCATTTTAAGAGACAAACAAAGTCTAACTCCGTCCAATCTTTCTCCCCCCTCCTCTCATCTACTCCTCATAGTATACCAAAAAAACTTCAGAAGTTAAGAAGGAAGAAAGAAATGAAATTTTTGTGACCTTATTTACATGACAAGGAGGGACCAGGATGGACCCACCACCTCAGTTTGATTAATACTCTAGCTCTAGCATGTAAATCCTTTTTTTTTCCAAAGAATTTACTGTAAGCAATCCATTCTCTACTTTTTTTAAGATGGTCTTCAAAATATCATTTCTTTTTCACGATCATACCATCATTTGGTCAAGTCATTCTCTCTTTTTTTTAATAAATAAATATCTCAATTGTGGGCATACTAGTCTTTGCATATGCATATGGAAAATGATGAGATGGCCTTTGGAAAAGTCTTGCAGATAAATTATATTAATCAGAAACAAAATGGACAATATGCCTTGCATTTGTTCCAAGCCTCATTTGCTATGTTCATAATCGGTTTGCTATAATTATTGCTTGTCTTGTCTAGCCAAAATTTAAGTATTTTAAAAAACTATTTAAAAATAGGATTTTGAATATGATACAATTATATATATATATACGTTTTCTTATAGACCTATTATTATTACTAATTCAACTATTTATTTCATGTATAAAACCAAAATAATTATTTTACTATAAAATATTATCTTTAACTATGGCTGGTAATATCCTAAACAAAATGATTGTTTTGGTTTCTCAACATATTTCAGTAACAGCAATAGCCAGAAATGCTTAGAAGAACCTGTCGACTGAAGTGAAATGGGAACACAAAGTGAAGAGACAAACAGAAATTAGATAGCAGAGGACATGATTAATTGGATCAGGGCTACAACAATAGCCAGAAATGCTCAAAACAACCTGTCGACTGAATTAAAGAACAGATGACACTTGTAACTCTATAAAAATGTTATGATCATGTCTTTTTTGTTAGATTAGCCAAAATGATGTTAGATCTTGCGGTATCGTAAAAATGTAGTAATGTTGGAATAACTTTGCTGTGGTTAATGGAGTTTATTCATTTTTCAAAAGAAAAAAGGACTCTAGTTGTAAATTACTAATGGATTAATTCTCCAACACCAACTGATCTAACTTATGCTTAATGAATTAATCAATTTTGCCAAAAACATATTTCCTTGGTGCATTAAAAACCCCCTGAAGCATTTTGAGGTTCTACTTAATTAGCTAGCTAGTTCCCAGTTGTAACAAGCATAAATCCTATCCAATCCAAGCTTCATGAGACTCGTTGAACATTATCACGATTGGTAGTTCCGATACTAAGACTTGTTCAACATCATTAGTCCAATTAACTGGTCGTAATTATATTCGATGATTACGTGTAAATTTGATGAAGAGGCATGTTTCGTCCCGTTCAAGATCAAGATCTCGGTAATGGCATTTATAAGTTAATATCTAATTTTCAGCTCTTTTTTTCTTTTTCTATAGAGTTTTGTACAAGAAGCAGCATGAAACACGCAAACATGTGGTTCATTTAGGATGGATTCGGTAGCTTTCTCTATTCAATAGTCTCTTCGTGCTAACTATACACATAAAGATAGATCAGTTCCAAGTGGGACACACAACACAATTGAATAGTTTTTGAATTGCTAATGCTAGCGAGAAACATGCTTAGTTTGTGAGCATAAGATCACTCAACTCACTTTTCATGTCTAATAATAATACAAACTACATGTCTCTGTATATTTTGTTGCTCTTCTCATTATTCGTCTATTACAAGCTCATTGGCATATATATAAATATTATTCTCGAGTCTTTGTTTCCAGATAATTTGATTAAAAAAATTAAAATTTTTAGGTTAAGCAAAGCATGTTGCATTAAACAATAATAATAATATGTAATTAGTCCAATTGATTTTAACAGTAATTTTCTTAATACATATTTATTTGTTACTTTTTATCAAGAAATAGAAAAATCAATTTAGAAACTAATTAATGTATTCAATGGAAGCACATTAAATTATTGGACCTCGATCGTAGCTATTCCTAACCATGCAAAGACCGGCCGGCCATGTTGTTTGTTTTTTCTAAAGTTAGGTAAATGGTGCATTATCTTAATTTCATTATGCAAAAGTTAGTCCAATTGAGAAACACTATACCAGAAAAAGGTTAGCTATATTAGTAAACGGAGCCTTGTCTTGGTTTTTTTGGTCAAAAATGAAAAAGAAAACAGTGTCAGCTCAATCTGAAAGTCTTCCTTAATTATTGGCCACTGATCTCTAACATAAGTTTCCTGCGTAGTAAAATCTACATGCAATAAACAAAAATCACTTCTTTTAATCTTCCAAATCATTATTGCAAGAGATTCAAACTTCTTTTTTTATCCTTCGATAAAAAGATTCATTTTCTTAATAAAAACTAATAAAGAATCTTTTTTTTCAAATCATCCATGAAATTGAATACCTCATTCAAGAATTATTTTTTATGTAATTCGTAGAAATCAATAAAAAAGACAAATCTCTTATGATATATCAGATATAGCTCGATCAGTTATTAATAGAGTAAATAGATCTATGCTCTCTTAAAATCGCCCCTGTGATTCAAAATCATGATGTAATGTTTTGATAAATTCGAAAATCATATTAAGTAGTTTCTATAAGAAAAGGGGAAATACCTATCCAAATAGGAATAGGATTGCAAATTAATTAATTAACAACCTCTTCATCCATGGAAGATCTAGTCAATTTGTGTGAATAGTCATTAATCTATTCTCAATTTTGGAATTTTGTCCCTAAATCGTGGAGATAGTATTACAGAGGTAAACTCTACAACAATGAATCTAAATACAAATCCAAAATAGACCAAGACAGTATATGGTATTCTAAAATATGTTATGGCAATAACAAGGCTGACTGAGAGAGATGGAATTCATCCACTCGATTCTGTAAACCGCATGTATATACTAGCTAGTTGCTTTTACATTCATTACATTCATAAGAATTAAGATATATCCTTTTATCTTATAAATAACATACAAACAAAAAATAATATATAAATGGCCTATGTTTGTAATTATAATAAAACCCAATTTAAAATATTCTTCATTCCTCCGTATACATGACTCAACAATACCCAAATGGATTTTAGTAATATTCAGTCAAAATCAGTGTATCCAGTACACAAGGTTTTTCATTTTGCAAAGATGAGGGTTATAATGTACACAACCTTATTTTTGTACTTTTACAAAAAGACTATTTTTATGACTTTAACCTATAGTTTTATAATTACAAAAGGCTCACTCTCTATTTCTGTAATATTTTGTATTTAGTATAATTGATTAGGATTAAGAAATTATTTTCAACCATATTATTTACTTCAAAGTTCAATTAAATCACATCATTAAAAAACTGAATTTACTAATTAACAAATTATGAGGATTTGCGAATTTGAAACTACACTACACATGATTTTATTTAAAAATATATTAAAAAAACCGAAGTTATAGCCTTGGGCACTGTTATGAGTACCGTTTCGTACTGGCCAGTATCAGCCGGACGGTACCTTACCGGCCAAAAAACGGAACGGTACCGACATTTTAGGTACCGGATGTAAATACCTGTTGGTACCGGTTAATATACTGGCCGGTATCGAAAATTTTCAAAAAATTTAAGGACTTTTTTGCAAAATTTTTAAATTTTTTTAAAAAATCTCCCCCCTCTCTCACCCCCTCTCCCCCCTCTTTTTTTCAAAGTTTTTATAATTAATTATTAGTTAAACTTTTATTGTGATTTTTTAATTTT